>CM034301.1:24928474-25161298 GCA_019925795.1 Dendrobium chrysotoxum | reverse complement strand
AATATATATATATATATATATATATATATATATATATATATATAAATTATCTTTAACAAGTTGTTGGAATATTGCTCACATAAATAAGATAAGATTTGGATAATTGCGAAATAGGAAAAAGGAAAATGAGCGTAGGAGAAAATGAGATGGCTATGATTGATATAGGGAAATAATCTCTGCTAAGTTACCAATGAGCTCCCCCTCCATGATCAGGCCTTATTTGAAACCCAATCCCTCCTCGAACCCCTAATAACCCTAATTTCACGAAGATGTCGATTGAGAGGACCTTCGAGCCTTGGGAGGAGATGCAACGCCATGGCCAAGACCTCGCAGACCGGCTCGCCCAAGGCTTCTCCGGCCTCATTCAGTCGCCGATGAGCCATACCTCTTTCGCATGGCCTTCTCCTTCGAAGTCTGCCAATCCGTTCGATGCCGAAGCTATACTCGACATGGGAAATCGCCTCAGCCGTGCCGGCGCGGAGTTCGGCGCCAGTCTCAATGGTGTCGTGCACCAGTTCTTCCGGTGGGTTGCCGGCACCTTTCCGGCAAGATGATGGCGGCTCGGCTGAAATGATCTGGCATCTACTTCAATGGATGAAGCTGTTTTTTGTGAGGCGCGGGGACAGCGATGGTATTACGTGGTGGCGGAGCAGCTTGGCGATTGCAGGTTGCCCGATAATTTGGCGGCAGGAAGGTTGCAGCTTTGCCCCGATGAGGAGGGATTGATTTGAGGGGTTCGGGACATTTTGGGAGGCCGCAGGTTGGTGTTTTCTGTTAATCTTGTTTTTATCCGTTACTCCTGCTGGTTCATGCTATTCTGTGATATTCATTTTTTTTATGAGTATCCCCAAAACCCTGGCCGAATCAGGGCAGATACGTAGACCGCAAGTTTAGGAATAGAAATATTCCTAAATATGTATCTTTTACAGTAGCTACGAATGGATGATCTGATTTTTGTTCTCATGTTAGCTTAAGGGCCTCTTTGGCAACAAGTATGGTTTTAACTTTAGGAGGATTTACTAAATCTTGTTAATCCGGATTTAGTAAATCCTGACATGTTAAATCCTAAAAGTTGTTTGGCAATATAGTTGTTAAATCTTATTAAATTCTCTGAAACTATTTGACAATGTAATCTAGGATTTAAGTCGGTTAGTTCATTTAAAAATTAAATTTAATGTTTTTTGAATTTAATTTACATGATAAATACGAATTACTTATTAATTTCAATTATAATTACCTCCAGTGGTATAATGATATATTTGATAATTCTCTAATTAATTAGTTAATTATTTTTTTGAAATAACTAATTATTTAATTATAATCCTACTAATAATTTAGTTAATTACTTAAATGTTATTTAGTTAGTTTTAATTATAAATTATACTATTAATTATCTCATTACTAACTTAAATAGTCTACTACTCATTAATTATTTAATTATTATTTACATTATTAATTATATAATTAATAATCTCTATTTCAAATTATATTAATTTTAATTACTAATTATACTATTAGTTATTTTATTAAGCTAAATTAAATAATTAATTTATGCACTAATTATACTATTAATTTTTATTATTTACTTAATTATTAATTTTTAAATTATATTAATTAAATTAAATTAGATTAATTTCTTCTCAGTAGCTTAGAGGAGTCGAGGGTTTGCTTTTCATCTTCTCTATTTCGTTGTTGCTGTTCTACTTAGTTGCTTTGCGTGAGGCAGAATTTTGCACGAGTCGCTTCTTCGGCTCCTTCATTGCTATTCGACTTCACTCCTTCGACGATGGTTCCCTCCTTGTTGGATCGGAAGTCACGACATTTTGATCCGAAGCAACGACGGGAGCCCGCTTGCTGTGAAGGTTACTATCTTTCTCCTTTCATGCGCTTCTTTAGCCAAATCTCGTAAATCCGCTAAATTTCAGGGATTTACTAAATCTAGGATTTATGGTAGAAAGGGGGAGTAGGAGGATTTATTCCACCGTGAGATTTAGTAGGCACTCAAATACCGTTTGGCGGGATTTGGCATAAATCCTTCTCAAAATAGGCATAAATCTTGCTCAAAATAAGCATAAATCTTGTTAAATCCTGCATTCCAAACAGTTGCTAAGTGTGCCTAATTTTGGATTTCTGGGTGCTGGAAGGTTTTCTTATCGTTGGTAATTATGTAGTTGAACCTTTCTTTGCCTGAAACCAAGTGATGCACACCAAGAATCCAAAAAAATGGCTCATCAACGGCTAAACTAAGGATTTTGTCCTTGAGAAGAACTTGTGACTTAACACTGCCGTTGCCAGGTCCCAAGTCCTAGATGAGAAAAGTGGAGGGTTGCGTCAGGTAGTCGACAGCCAGCGTAAAACTTGTCGAATGATAATGACATGAATCCTTAAGAAATTGTGTTAATGCTAGGGCATCCCCAGGAAGCGACGCGTTGTATGACCTGAATACAGCGACAAGTGTGCAAGGGCCGCTGCACCGCCGCCCGAGTGCAGTGTTAAATAGGCAAGGGTTCCCACATCAAGGACGGATGTGGGCAAAGAAGCTAGTTCATGAAACTAAAATTAGGATAGGAATTTGGAATATAGGTTCCCTTACATTAAAATTAATGGAATTAATAGATATTATGATTCATAGGAAGATAAATATTCTGTGCATTCAGGAAACTAAATGGGTTGGAGAGAAGGCTAAGGAGATTGATAGTTTAGGATTTAAACTTTGGTATTCGGGTAGGAGTCGTAATAGAAATGGTGTAGGCGTGATTTTAGATAAGAGTTTGAAGGTTAATGTTATAAATATTAATAAAATTGGAGATAGAATTATAGTTTTAAAGATTGTTGTTGATGCTAAGATTGTTAACATTATAAGTGCTTATGCTTCTCAAGTGGGTTTTGGATATGGGTTCAAAATTAAAATTTTGGAATGACTTAGAAGAATTAATACAAAAGATACCTCTTAAAAAAGAGTTTTTATTTGAGATTTAAATGGACATGTTGGTAGAGATGTAGATGATTTTAAAAGCATTCATGATGGCCATGGGTTTGGAACGACAAATGAAGGTGGTAAGTCTATATTAGATTTTTGTTTAGCTTATGATTTTTTAATTGCTAATACCTTATTTAAGAAAAGGAATGAGCATCTCATTACTTATAAAAATGGATATAGTACAACTCAGATTGATTATTTTCTTATAAGAAAATTAGATCGTTTAGATTGCAAAGATTGTAAAGTTATTCCGAGTGAAAAATTTATGTACCCAACATCATTTATTAGTTTTGGACTTGAAAATAATGGGGCAGAAAATAAAAAATAAAGTAAAATGATATTTTAGGATTAGATGGGGCATTTAAAGAATATTAACAAAAATATTTTTGAGAGTAAGATTTTAGATCTTAAGATTTTGTCTGTGCATGATGATGCTAATGTTATGTGGGAAAAAGTGACTAGTGATATTAAGGATATTGCAAAAGATGTGCTTGGAGTTTCAAAGGGAAAAACTCCTATTAGTAAAAATAGTTGGTTGTGGAATCAAAATGTGCAACAAAATATTAAAAATAAGAAATTTGTTATAAAATTGATTTAAATGTAAAAATTCTGATAATTGGGAAAGATATAAAGAGGCACGTAAGGAATCTAAGAAGGCAATATGCGATTCAAAGATCTTAGCTTTTAATGATTTATATAATAGATTAGATACTAAGGAGAGAGAAAGATATATGTATAAGTTAGCCAAATAAAGAGATAGGAGTAGTAAGGATTTAGTTCAAGTGAAGTGTATTAAGGATGAAAATCAAAAAGTACTTTTTTTAGAAGATGATATTCAACAAAGGTGGATGAGATATTTTGCTAAACTTTTTAATTAAGAATGTGAAAATATGATAGACTTTAGTGGCCTTAGCACCCTAAATGAAAATAAAGATTTATATTTTTATCGGCGTATTAGTTATACCGAAGTTAGAGAGGCTTTAAAGAAAATGAAGGGTGGAAAAGCTGTTGGACCTGATGATATTCCAATAGAGGTGTGGAAATGCTTAGGAGATGAAGGAATTTCTTGGCTTACTAAACTTTTTAATAGTATTTTGAAGACTAAAAAGATGCCAGATGAGTGGAGAATAAGTGTGTTAATCCCTATTTTTAAAAATAAAGGTGATGCACAAGATTGTGCGAATTATATAGGAATTAAGTTAATGTGTCATACTTTAAAACTATGGGAATGAGTTATGGAGCATAGGTTACGGCGTGATACTAATGTTTCTCAAATCAATTTGGATTCATGCCGGGTAGGTCTACTATGGAAGCTATACATTTATTAAGAGGTTTGATGGAGAAATATAGAGAGAATAAGGAGGATTTACATATGATATTTATTGATTTAGAAAAAGCATATGATAAAGTTCCAAGAGAAGTGCTATGGAGAGTTCTTGAAAAGAAAAGAGTTAATAACGCTTATATTCAAATCATTAAAGATATGTATGCAGGTGCTATTACTTGTGTTCAAACATAAGGTGGTTTGACCAAGTATTTCCCTATTTCGATTGGATTACATCAAGGATCAGCCTTAAGCCCATATATTTTTGCTTTAGTCATGGATGTTCTCACTAGACATTTGCAAGAGGATGTAACCTTGGTGTATGCTTTTTGCTGATGATATTCTTCTTGTTGATAAGACTAGAAAGGGAGTTGAATGTAAATTAGAATTGTGGAGGTCAACCTTAGAGTCTAAAGGTTTTCGCTTGAGTAGATCTAAAACAGAATATATGGTGTGTAATTTTAGTAATAATATACCTAGTGAGGGGATTGTGACTTGGAGCCTCATAGACTAACGTCAAAATAGGGCACACTTATTTGGAGGAACCTCATGCCGCCATGAGTCAACTTCTAATTTGTCAAAATATAAATGCCTCATCGAATATTCTCATTTTCATTTCTCTTTGGTGGGTCGTGACTTTGGTTTCACAACAATGCCCGATGTCATCTTAACATTGATGTCTAAACCATTACAACATCAACATTTCAAAATTATCTCAACATTAAAGTTTGACACTATCTTGACATTGATGCTCGATATTAGC
This sequence comes from Dendrobium chrysotoxum, assembly GCA_019925795.1. NCBI lineage: Eukaryota > Viridiplantae > Streptophyta > Magnoliopsida > Asparagales > Orchidaceae > Dendrobium > Dendrobium chrysotoxum. The sequence continues at coordinate 25,156,231 of CM034301.1, read as the reverse complement.
AATTTCAACACTCACAAAATGACAACTCATATTTGTCTGACGTCGCCTTAACATCGACGATCAATGCCCTCTCAACATCGACAACAATTGCCCTCTTGACATTGATGCCTGATACTTATTGCATAACATCGATGCATGACTCTCGACAGTATTGTCGTCTCCTCTCTCAATGCCTGATACATGGCATCGACGTCCGACTCTCGACATCATAATATTAATCATTTTAAGCACAAATTCTAGTTAAATAAATTATTATTTCTATTTTTTTTAATATTATACTTATTCATTTCTATATGCTATTTTTAAAATATTAAAATTATAATACTGTGTCTAATCCGTGTCCGTGTTCGTGTCCTATATTTCAATAATTAAAATATTCTGTGTCTGTGTCGTGTCATATCCATGTCTATGTCTGTGTATCATAGGCCCACATTAACGGGCAATTTTAAAGCATTCGGTCAACTAAAAAATTAGTTCGCCTTGTCAAAAAAATGATTCAATCTAAAGGAGACAGAGAGCATACATAATGCACAATATAGATCATTGTTATAGTGAATCCCTGCAATGTGAACCCTTCATAGAAATTTAAGCAGCGCAAGATAAATGAAATAAAAGAAAAGAATTATAAAAAAACACAATATACATATTAAGAAAACTGTAGATCCTACTAATGATTGGTTATGATAAAATAGCTCAAAATTTAGTGTTAGCAATATATCAAAAATACAAAAAAAAAAAAGTTCAAAAGTGTGGTAAAATATTATTTTTATAAGAAGTGAGTATTCATCTGCCGATAAAAGGTTTCAGCCTTGTTTTGGGCCTCTATACTTTCTACTAAGGTATAGAATGCAATAGATATTGGATGTTGAACCCTATTTTAGCTTGAAGCGCAATCATGCACACCAACAATTTAGGAAACCGCAAGTCAGCAACCAATATGAGGCAAGGTTTAAAATTGCGTAATTGGTATTGAGGCATTTTTCATTCATAAGGCGAGGCGTAAGCCTCAAGGCGTTTTGAGGCGTAAGCCTCAAAATCTAAAAATTGCGTAAAGTAAAAAATAAAAATAAAAATTAATTTTTTATATAATACCCAAATAATATGTTAAAGGATGGCATATTAACTTTTTATTGAACTATGAAGTAACAAATTTACATAGATATGAAATTAAAAAATGCACAAAATGTAAAGTGGTAATTAATAAATTATGTGAAATAGAATTGAAATTCAAATATTACATGAGAAAATAACATAAGATATATAAATTGCATAAATGTATCATATAGCATCAAGTTTAGCTATAAATTTCTTCTTTCTCAGTTCCCTACTCATCTATAGTTAATTACAAAAAAAAAATAAAATAATTGACAACAAATCAGAAATCATCTGTACTATTATTACTAAGGGGATTTTTATTTGAGTCGTCATAATAAATTGGCCTCTCCCTTGCCTTATCCTTTAGGGTCCAATACCTCCCAATCTACTTCTTTATTTATTTCAGCTATCTTCTTCTTTCATAAATGTTTATCATCAACTTAAAATTAGAGTAATACTTAAATTTTTGGAGGAGATGGTGGCGGCGTGCGAATTTCAAATGATCCCCAACGGCGGCTATGACAGTGGTGGCTACGGCGAAGGCGGTGGGCTGGAGGTCGAGGCAGTTGAGAGGAAGTTGTTGCGGCTTTGGAGCGCAAGAGGGCATGATTTTGTTGGGGCTTTTGTATAAAATTTAGCTAAGTTTTAAATAAAAAATATACATAAATAGAGCGAGACGTATGCCTCATGCCAACGAGGCGAGGTGCGCCTCAAGGCGGGCCTCAGCCAAGATGAGGCGTAAGCCTCATAAAAAAAGTTTGAGGCATAAGCCTCGATGCATTTTTCAATGAAATTGTGCTGAGGCGGGCCTCATATTGCGCAATTTTAAACAATGATATGAGGATTTATTTTCTTTAGAAAGACCCTCTGACACAAGTCACAAGTTCTTCTACAACAACAACAACAACAACATCAAGCCTTTATCCCTCTACGTGGGGTTGGCTACATGAATCTTTTTTCTCCATTGTGTCATGTTAAAAGTCAAATTCTTGTTTAAATCTAATAAAGAAAGATCATTTCTAATATTTTCTAACCAAGTCTTTTTAGGTCTATCTCTACCTTTCTTAACATAAGTCAAATCTAAGACCTCTACTTCCTAACCGGATCATCGGAGGCCGCCGTTTTATGTGACCAAACCATCTAAGACGACTCTCTCTAATCTTATCTTCCACTGGAGCTACTCCAACCTTTTCACGAATATGCTCATTTCGTATCCTATCTAAGGGTAAAGCCACTCATCCAACTGAGCATCCTCATCTCTGCAACACTTAACTTAGAATTATGCTTCTCTTTTAATGGCCAACATTCGGCACTATAAAGCATTGCAGGTCTCACCACCATCTTATAGAATTTTCCCTTAAGTTTGAGGGGTACTTTTCTATCACACAGTAAGCCCGATGCATTCCTCCACTTCAACCATCCAACTTAGATTCTGCTGATAATATCCCCGTCTATTTCACCATCACTCTGAACAATAAATCCAAGATATCTAAAACATGTACTCTTATTAATGACATGGTTACCTATGTGCGTGAAAAATTAGTTTGTATGAGCACACATGAAGTTATATGAGGCTATAAGCTAAATGAATAAAGTTAAAGAGTAAAAGAGAATCTTACCAAGTCAAGTTCCTCCCACTTAAGAGGGCTGGTAAGCCACTTGAACGGAGGATAATGTTTACCTTTACTCATCTTATTCTTTTTTAGAGGTTAGTTTCAAAGCCATTGCAATAAAAGGAAAGGATTAGCCCTAGTTTCATGCATAATAGGAACAATTTGAGTTACAAAAATACAAGGGAAAGGAAAAATGTGCTAAAGAAGGCCAAAAAATTAAGGACAATGGCTCATTTATACTCATTATAGATTCAGAGGGAACAACACTCAACATTGTCAGAAATTCTAGATCGAATTATAAATTATGAACTATTTAGGAAAAAGAAATTAGCATTTAACACTAGTAGTGATAAGATTTTGGAGTTTATACAAAGGCTAGACCAAAATATTGCTTTTATCATTCATAAACAAGAGGTGGACTAGGTGAAGGAAGACCTCTTTTGTCTTAATGCCTAGGCCAAGCTATTTATAGTTTAAGTCATCTTTGACTCAGGAAGCAGATGAACTTGATTGCTGAAGAGTTAGTTTATATGCTAGGATTGGATACAACTCCTCACCAATAACCCTACTCCTTAGGATGAATTCCAATCCCAACCTGATCATGTACCTATCAAACGAAACCAAAATACTTATAATGCTCTCCTAGTTTTCTACTACTATTAGAGATGGAAGTAGAACCAAATTATATTTTTTATCCCCCATGCTTAACTTTACTAAGAGTTAACAAATAAACATCCTTTTGCAGAAATTTTTAGAACTCTTCAAGGAGGTAAAAGGGTTACCTCCAAAAAGAGTTATAGAGCATGAACTTCAATTTGTGGAAGGAGCTCCACTCCAAAATCATGTTATGTACCAACATTTAATTTTGAAATTGACAAGATACAGTAGTAGGTGAAGGACTTGTCATTCATAAGACAAGTTAGCTATTATGGATTGAGAATGGTTTTAGCACCAAAGGAGGATGGTAGATGGGTGAAGTGCATCCATTATAGAGCACTAAATAAAATCAATATCAAGAGACCAAATTTGAATACAAGGGATGGGAGATGAATCATTGCTTTACTTCTCACCAAGGGCTATTTGAATGAACGGTTGAGATGCCTTTTATTTATTTTCATGTGTCAGATAAGTGAGATCTTACTCGTTCATCATTATGACTAAGCTATAAACAACTTATCCTCAATTTAAGTAGGAACATGAAACACTCGAGAATGGCAAGCTAGCTGCCTTTTACATGAAAGAGGGTCTGCTCTACCACGACCATTTAATTGTCAATCTATCTGGTAGTTTTTAGAATCACTTATATGTTATAAGCTTGCAGATCAAGCATAGCATGTCACTTTGGAGCACAGATGATGATGTTGATTTTAAAGATATGCACAATGATTCTAAAATTGAAAATTGAAACTGGTCGAAACTTGCAGATCAAGCATAGCATGTCACTTTGGAAGTTGATGTTGTTTGGTCAATGATTGAGATCTTGCTCTTGCATCATAAAGATTATAGTGAGGATATTGAATCGATGCTGAGTTTAAGGAGGAACTCAAAACACCCGAGGAGAGTAAGTTGTCAACCTTTTGCACAAAAGATGGCTGACTCTACCAGGGCGCCATTCAGTTGGCCATCACTCAAGGAGTTGAGTGAATCACCTAGATGCTAGAGTTTTATACATAAAGTATGAATGAGCTCTTTGGAGCAATGATGATGTTGCTGAACCTAAAATAATATTTATAGAAATGCTAAAAATTTGAAAATTTAAATCTCTTGAAACTTGCTTGAAACTTGACGTGAAAATAGTATATATGTAAAATATATTGTATATAATATAATATATTATTTATATAATATGTAATACAATACATATAATTATATATTTTATTAAGTAAAAAAAATCTATTTGGAGCAATTAGAAGTAGGTTTTTTAGTTGAATTGAAATCGATTCATATCAAGTCTAGTTGGCTGAACTTGAGTTGAATCATTTGAGTCTTGATTGAATCTAGGTTTTTGATTTTCACCTAAGCTAAAGTTGCTGTAGATATCTGTTATGCGGACCGGGCAGACCGGACCGGTCCAATCCAGACCGGTCCAGGTCTACACACGGCGGAAGCAAGGGGGCGGACATCCAGCGGGGAGGCGGGCTGGGTAGGGTCCACGTGGAGCGGTTTTTGATTAGATTGGAGGGAAATTTTGAATGCAAAGGGCTGTTTAGTCATTTTGTAATAGTCCTTTATTGTTAATTAGGGGTTTGGGAGGGAAGGAGGGGGTATCTTGAATTTGAATGAGATTTGGGATCTAGGGTTTTCTTGCTTGGGCTCTTGGCTTCGCCGGAGATTGTAGGAGAGTTATTTCTTCCTCTCGAATCGAAGAAACTTGTATCTTGTTTGTTTCCTTGCATCTACTAGTGAAATCTTTGTTTTCTCTCAGTTTTCTCTCAGATTTCTAGTATTTTTCTCTGTTTTGGGCTGATTTCCTGCTGAAATCAGCAAGGTGCTTGTTGCTTTACATCACCGGCTCGATAGGAATACTTGGATCCAAGTATTTCCTATCAAATTGGTATCAGAGCATCGTTTTGGGACCATCGGCGGCTGAAAATCCAGAATTTTCAGCGGGATATTTGGGCATTCGGAGAAGTTTTTCTTGTGTTTTGTGGAAGAAAAGATGGCCGGAAAGAAGGTAGAAGTTTTGGAAGGCGAGTTCGGGCAACTGAAGACAGATCTGGAAGGAAAGTTCATGGAAATCTCCACCAACAACGACAGGTTGGAGGGGAGGTTTGCGGCGATGGAAGAAATGATGAAGAAACTATTGGAGATGAAGACCAATCCGGCGGCATCGGAAGTAAGGGAAACCACTGACGGTCATGGCTTAGGAGGGAATCCAAACCCGGTCCGGGGGAGGAGAAATCCGGAGGTGGAGATCCTTGAGGGGGAAGATGATATGCCTCCTCTAGAACCGTTTTCTAGAGAGGAGATGAGTCAGGGATATGAACGAAGGGGTGCTGAATTTTTGGGAAGGAGGGAGGAAACGCACCGTCGGGGTGCTGAATTTGAAGGAAGAAGAGGTGAATATGAGGAAGGTTTTGGGTATAATCGTCGGAGGGACGATCGGGACACTTGGGGAGCACCACCCCTTCGAGGAGCAGGAGGATTTGGAGGATATCGAGGATATGGAGGAGATCCCAAGGTGAGAAAATTGAAGATGCCCATCTTTGAGGGCGAGGACGGCCATGGCTGGATCTACAAGGTGGAAAGATATTTTGCAGTGAATGGGTTGACAGAGGAGGAGAAACTGACAGCGGCAGGTCTATGTTTGGAAGGGAAGGCACTGGCATGGTACCAGTGGAGGGACATGAGGCGACCCATTCGGAGCTGGAGGGAGTTCAAGGACTGTCTGCTAGAGCGTTTCCGAACCAGCAGGGGAGGAGACTTCTACGAGCAGTTCTTTGCGCTGACACAGGAGGGGACAGTAGCAGAGTTCCGGGACCAGTTTGAGTACCTAGCTAGCAGGTTGGATCGTCTTTCTGAGACCGTGCTTGAGGGGAACTTCATGAAAGGGCTCAAACCAGAAATCAGGGCAGCTGTTAGAGTGATGAGACCACACGACCTGGGGGAGGCCATGGAGTTGGCACAGCTTGTTGAGGACCAGAAGCATTTGGAGAGAGGGACTCGAGGCAGCAGCTCTGGGGGATCCTACAGAATGACAACCACTTTTCTAGCTTCCAAGGGAGCTGCATCGGGAGGTACACGAGAGGTATCAAAGGAGAGGTCTGGAGGAGGAGGCCCAGGGGGAAATTTTAAAAAGCTTACTGATAAGGAGATGCAGGAGAAGAGGGCCAAGGGGTTGTGCTTTAGGTGTGATGAGAAGTACATGCCAGGCCATAGGTGCAAGGACCGAACTCTTCAGGTTCTCCTCGTTTGTGAAGACGAGGAAGACGAGGAGGAAGGTGGGAGCAGGTCAGAAGAGGAGGAGGAGAAGTTACACCTGGATGTGGCAGAAGTCTCTCTGAACTCCGTAGTGGGATTCACTTCGAGTCACACTATGAAAGTGAAAGGGGTGATAGCTGACCACGAGGTGGTAGTTCTGATAGATAGTGGGGCAACCCACAACTTCATTTCCGCCCAGCTTGTCGAGTTGCTTGGAATGAAATTAGTGGATACAGGAGGCTATGGGGTGATGATGGGCACAGGGAAAGTAGAAATGGGGAGAGGAGTTTGTAAGGGAGTGGTGTTGACCATTCAGGAGATAGAGGTGAGGGAGGATTTTCTTCCCTTAGAATTGGGGAGTACTGATGTAATTTTGGGGATGAAGTGGCTGCAAACCTTGGGAGAGACCAAGGTGAACTGGGGAGAACTGAGGATGGAACTTGTAGTGGGGGGGAGGAGAATGGTGATACAGGGAGATGTCGGCCTGTCTAGGACAGGGGTGTCTCTCAAGTCCATGATCCGAACCATCCAGGAGGTTGGGGGTGGGTACTTGGTGGAGCTGCAACGATTGGAGAAAGTCAGTGTTGGGGAAGAGGGAGACATTCCTCTTGAAGTGCAACCGGTCATGCAGCAGTTCAGGGAGGTTTTTCAACCTCCACAGGGTTTGCCACCTCAGAGGGAGCTGGAGCACGCCATTACCTTGAAGGAGGGGGAGACTCCGATCAGCGTTCGCCCTTACCGTTACCCCCAGATCCAGAAAGATGAGATAGAGAGGCTGATCCGGGAGATGTTGGAGGCGGGGATCATAAGACCAAGTGTAAGCCCTTTCTCTAGTCCGGTCCTCCTGGTCAAGAAGAAAGATGGGAGTTGGAGATTCTGTGTGGATTACAGGGCTCTGAATAAAGGCACTGTACCAGACAAGTTCCCAATTCCAGTGATTGATGAACTGTTAGATGAACTCTTTGGGGCAGTGGTTTTTTCCAAGTTAGACTTGAAATCCGGATACCACCAGATCAGAATGAAAGAGGCGGATGTTCCAAAGACAGCTTTCAGAACACATGAAGGGCATTATGAGTTTCTGGTAATGCCCTTTGGTTTGACTAATGCTCCCGCTACTTTTCAGTCCCTGATGAACAGGATCTTCAGGCAGTACCTCAGGAAGTTCGTACTGGTATTCTTTGATGATATTTTGGTGTACAGCAAGACTGAGGAGGAACACTTAGAACACCTGAAGGTGGTGTTGGGAGTGTTACAGGAACATCAGTTACAAGCCAACCTGAAGAAGTGTAGCTTTGCCCAGACCAATGTAGAGTACTTGGGCCATGTAGTATCCAAGGAAGGGGTGGCAGCTGATCAGTCAAAGGTGGAGGCAATGTTAAGATGGCCATTGCCTAAGAATCTGAAGGAGTTGAGAGGATTCTTAGGGCTGACAGGCTACTATAGGAGATTTGTTAAAGGGTACAGTGCCATAGCTTGGCCACTCACAGAGCAGCTAAAAAAAGATGGATTCCTATGGGGAGAGGCAGCCACAGCAGCATTTGAAAAGCTAAAGAAGGCGATGACCACAGTACCAGTCCTAGCTCTACCGGACTTCACTCAGACCTTCATAGTGGAGACAGATGCTTCAGGATATGGATTGGGAGCAGTGCTCATGCAGAACCGGCGACCCATTGCCTACTTCAGCCAGGTATTAGCAGCCAGGGCCAGGCTGAAGTCAGTCTATGAGAGGGAATTAATGGCTATTGTCTTAGCCATCCAGAAGTGGCGACCCTACCTTCTAGGTAGGCATTTTATTGTCAGGACAGATCAGAGGAGTCTGAAGTACTTGCTGGAGCAGCGAATGGTGACTGAAGAACATCAGCGATGGCTTTCAAAATTGTTGGGGTATGACTTTGAGATCCAGTACAGACCAGGCGGGGAAAACAAGGCGGCTGATGCCTTGTCCAGATGGGTGGGTGAACTACAGACAGTGGTAGTGTCTGTTCCGTTGATGTTGGATTGGGAGGCCATCAAAGCAGAGAGCTTAGAGGATGAAGAATTGGGAAAGATCAGGGCTGATTTACTAAGGGAAGGAGACTGCCACCCAGGGTACTCAGTAGAGGGGGACAGATTGCTGTATCAAGGGAGGTTTGTGATGCCCAGGACTTCTATCCACATCCCAAACCTACTCCAGGAATTTCATGGGAGCGCAGTTGGGGGTCATTCTGGGGTACAGAAGACTTACAGGAGGATTGCTGCTGAGCTTTATTGGAAGGGAATGCATAGAGATGTAGAGGAGATGGTGGCCAGATGTGAAACTTGTCAGAGGAACAAATACATGGCGATGTCACTAGGAGGGCTACTACAGCCGTTGGCGTTACCAGGACGAGTATGGGAAGAAATATCCATGGACTTCATAGATGGGCTGCCTCGTTCAGAAGGTTTCACAGTAATCCTGGTGGTGGTGGATAGATTGAGCAAGTATGCTCATTTTATTCCCCTCCGACATCCTTACACCGCAGTGACAGTAGCTTCAGCCTTCATCAGAGAGGTGATCAGGTTGCATGGGATACCAGAGGCAATAGTGTCAGATAGAGACAAGGTGTTCCTTAGTCACTTCTGGAAGGAGCTGTTTAGGCTACAAGGAACAGTTTTGAAAAGGAGCACCGCTTATCACCCACAGACAGATGGCCAAACGGAGGTGGTTAACAGGAGCTTGGAAACCTACTTGAGATGTTTTGTGTCGGAGACACCTAGGCTTTGGGCCAAATGGCTATCTTGGGCAGAATACTGGTATAACACTTCTTTTCACTCAGCTTCACAGATGACGCCATTTAAAGTACTGTATGGAAGGGACCCCCCTCACCTGGTGCATTTTGGGAATAATAGTACTCCAGTTTCTTCAGTGGAGGAGTACTTGGGGGAGAGAGATCAGGTACTAGAAGAATTGAAGAAACATCTACTAAGAGCACAACAAATCATGAAGAGACAGGCGGACTCACATAGGAGAGACATGCAATTCGAAGTGGGGGAAAAGGTTTTCCTAAAAATACGACCTTACAGGCAGAGGACTATGGCGAGAAGGAAGAATGAGAAGTTGGCTCCAAGGTATTTCGGCCCCTATGAAGTGTTGGACAAAATTGGAACAGTGGCGTACCGACTGAAGCTTCCCCCATCAGCCAGCATACACCCAGTTTTCCACGTGTCTCAGTTGAGGAGAGCTATAGGGGAACACACAGTCAGTTTGGAGTTACCAGAGACACTGACTGAGGACTTGCAGGTGATATTGGAACCTCTGGAGCTCCGAGGTGTCAGGACTGATGAAAAGGGAGATAGAGAAGTGCTGATTGGATGGAAAGGTCTCCCTGATTTTGATGCTACTTGGGAACCGTTTGAGAGTGTGAAAGAGCAATTTCCTTTTTTTCACCTTGAGGACAAGGTGAGTTTTTGGGAGGGGAGTAATGTTATGCGGACCGGGCAGACCGGACCGGTCCAATCCAGACCGGTCCAGGTCTACACACGGCGGAAGCAAGGGGGCGGACATCCAGCGGGGAGGCGGGCTGGGTAGGGTCCACGTGGAGCGGTTTTTGATTAGATTGGAGGGAAATTTTGAATGCAAAGGGCTGTTTAGTCATTTTGTAATAGTCCTTTATTGTTAATTAGGGGTTTGGGAGGGAAGGAGGGGGTATCTTGAATTTGAATGAGATTTGGGATCTAGGGTTTTCTTGCTTGGGCTCTTGGCTTCGCCGGAGATTGTAGGAGAGTTATTTCTTCCTCTCGAATCGAAGAAACTTGTATCTTGTTTGTTTCCTTGCATCTACTAGTGAAATCTTTTGTTTTCTCTCAGTTTTCTCTCAGATTTCTAGTATTTTTCTCTGTTTTGGGCTGATTTCCTGCTGAAATCAGCAAGGTGCTTGTTGCTTTACATCACCGGCTCGATAGGAATACTTGGATCCAAGTATTTCCTATCAATATCATCCTTATATGTACGTTAGCCCAGGATGTGCTAGAGATGAAGCTGTGCTTGAAGGTTTGTTTCTTATATAACGCTTCCAAGACAACCAAAAAGTAGGCTTGCACATGCATTTTCTAATGCTTGGATGACCTTGTGAAGGCAACCCTTTGAGGCTTACTCTAGGCTAAGGAGATTAATTACTTGTTGCATGTTGTTGATAGGTTCAATAAGATGGCATTCTTAATTATTTGCAAAAAGACTATCACATGAAAAGTAGTAGCGAAGTTGATCTTCTGGCACATGTGGAAGTGTATAGGGTGACATACATGTATAATCCCTGGTAGAGATTGCTGGTTTCTTAAGCTAGTTGTTGAGATATGTATGGAGCATAATGAATAAAAAGATGCTAAGTGCCTTCCATCGCCAAATTGAGTGTATGATGGAGGTGGTTAACAAAACCATGTAACACCAAGCATTCAAAGACTTAGTGGAGGACAACATTCTCTATATTTAATAATAGAGCAGTTCGTAGGTCAATTATGATGCCACCATTTGCGATTTATCTTAGATTTTGTCCTAAATTTCATCTGACGTAGAATATTTTATTGATATGGCCAAATAGAAAGCAACGAGGAGCTTAAGACAAAGAAGGCACATTTTTACCTACAAGGCATATGAAGTATCCACCATGAGATATATTATAATTTAAAGAAATCTAAAAAATATATATCAGGCTAATCATCAAAAACATAGAACTCTAGTACTTTTCAAGAAGGAGATTTGGTGTTGCTTTACCTAAGAAAGGAGAGATTGAAAGGAGAAGGGAAAAACTCAAGCCTATTGAATATATCCCATTAGGATAGACAAAAAAATGGTGATAGTGCTTTCAGAATAGATCCCCCTTCTTATATGAGTAATTTATTTTGTAATAAATGCCAAAAGTTTTAAACTATTTGAACCGTCTTTGCTTGAAGATTAAGAGTTTTACCGACTATTGATGATCTAAGTGTAAAATAGGAAGGAGCATTCCTACGGATTCCATCATGAAGAAAAAGACTGCTAAAAGGGAGTTAAGGAGGTCTTCAGGATTGCTAAAAAAAGAATGACAACTAAGCAAGCTAAATAATACACTAGAGTAGAGGGAGCATGGGAGTTACCTCTTGTCCAAGCATCTGTAACATCAAATTTTAGTAAATAGGGGATTGTCCAAGCTGCCAAGTGCTATAAAATCTGATATTCATGACTTTATATGTGCTTGGCAAGATAATATATATGGGCACACATGAAGCTATATAATATTATTCATCATGTTACACGGAAAAAGATGACTAGTCAAGGAGAATATTTCCAAATAAGAATTCCTTCCACATACAAAGGGCAACCAACATGATCGAAGGAGCTTTAGCTACCGCCTTCTATGCCTACAATTGTCATTGCCTTCTATGCATGTGGTTGTTGATGCTTCCCTCTCCGGAAGCTCTAACTCCCCCTCTTTTACACATCTTCTAAAGAAACTATGTACTTGCCAGTTATGCCCCCAATTCTCCTTACAACTTTAGGCCTAGATTCTCACTTTACACCATTGCCTCCTATATCTTTTAAATAACCCCAAGCCTAAAAAATACAAAACACTTCCTTCTCATGAAATCCATCAAGATTATATGTTCAAGCCTCTTAAGAAGTCCTTGGACTCAATTGCTATCTTCTCTTACTAACGTTGATGAACTCCAGTAGCTATCTTCTCTTACTAGTGTCATTTGCTTGTCATTATGACATTGAGCATCCTAACATCCTACTTTTGTCATCTTTCATTGCTTATTAGTGCCTTTGAGACCCTAGTCACTGGTGAAAACCCTTGCATCACTAACTTTGCGTAGCTTCATGGTTAACCTATTTTAAATGTAAAATGTGTTTAATAAACTCACTTTAAAAACATACTTGTACACCTTGACGTTAATTACTTTAAAAAACACGTCACTTTACCTGTTTTTCTGAAAGTGTTAGACATTACATACATCATTTCCTCCCTATTAAAAGCGAAGTCATCCAATAATGGTATTAGCTACCTTGAGGAGTGTGCTCAGGTACGTGGTTATTATTTTGCATTTCTTGGTCATTACAATCATGACATTGAAATTAGAAGACAAGGTCTAGATCAAGGTTTAAAATTACGTAATTGGGTATTGAGGTGTTTTCCATTCGTGATGCGAGGCATAAGCCTCAAGTGTTTTGAGGTGTAAGCATCAAAATCCAAAAGTTTGCATAAAGTGAAAATAAAGGTTAAAAGTGATTTTTAATATAATATTTAAATAATATGTTAAAAGATGACACATTAACTTTCTATAGAACTATGAAGTAACAAATTGACATACATCTGAAATAAAAATTGCACAAGACGTAAAGTAACAAGTGATAAATTACGTGAGATAGAATTGAAATCCAAACATTACAAGAACAAAATAACATAAAATATAGGAATTGCATAGAAATATCATATAACATCAAGTTCAACTCCAAATTTGCTTATTTTGTAGTTTCCTACTTATTTACATTTAATTTCTAAAGAAAGATAAAATAGTTGGTAGTAACTGAAAAATCTACATTGTTATCACTGACGGGGTTTTTATTTGAGTCTTCATGATAACAAATCAATATCTCCCTTGCCTCATCCTATTTAGGCCAATGCCTCCCAATTTGTTTTTTCTTCATTTATTTTAGTCATCTTCCTCTTGGATAAATATTTTTCATCAATATAAAAATGAGAGTAATACTCCAAAATTTTTAGAGGAGGAGGCGGTGGTGTTTGGCTTTCACATGATCCTTGGCATTGGCCACGGCGGTGGTGTTACGGCAGAGGTGGGCTGGAGGTCAAGGCAGTTAAGATGAAGCTGCTGCGGCTTTGGGGTACATGAAGACATGATTTGTTTGGGGCTTTAGTTTATGATTTAGGTAAGTTTTAATAAAAAAATATATAAATAGAGTGAGGTGTTTGACTCACGCTGCAAGACGAGGTGCACCTCATAAAAAAAGCTAGAGACGTAAGCCTTGAGCTGTTTTTCACTGGAATTACGTAGAGGCACGCCTCATATTGTGTAATTTTAAATAATGGTCTTGATTAACATCTATTAAGGAGTCTACCGTGAGTTAGCCAAGGCTATTTATTAAAAATATTGATTGTTATTTAGAACTTTAGCCAAATTGTTTCCAGGACTTACACATTGTAGACATAATTAACATTCTAGTTCGTCAACTTGGAGCAAGTCTCCAAGTTGCTGAAATTTCTAGAGTTGACCTTGGTTTTGCTTTTTAAACTTTTGGCGATGTTCGCTAATAGAAATTGAGGAGATTAAGGTCCATTCCATTAGTCTAGAGCAAAAAATCTATGTTGCGGAACTCTTCGAGGTTGGCTTGTACTGTACAATTATAATTTTATTTTAGCTTCAACAAGTTGCAAGTCTCTAGTTAAGGTTTCAAACATAAAATAGTTAAACTAAGATTTTGTTATGCCAGACTTAAGCCATGACTTTATGTTTGATAAAATCCTTAGAGCTAATGAATGCTTGATTCTAACAAAACCTTGCTCTAGTTTTCATAAACTACTGTAGACTACACTTTAAGGAATCCTGATCATCATCATTATCATTGTTGGCCTATCCTAACTATTTGTAGTTGTCTTTATAAATGCTTAATTTCTATTTATTACCGCTAATGCTAAAACATGACAAGTAGACATAATCGGTTAATCATATTAAGGTCTTGATTCATTTGACAACATGTAACTAAGGCTCAACAGTTCAAGAATTTGTAGAGTCAGCTAAAGCTTCATCTAAAAATTTTTTCCTTGACTATAAACCTCATGCTAGTATGGTGAAGGCCTCACCAAAAATTGATTTGGCCTGGGCCCTGGTTGTCAATCAAAAGAAAAACCCCTCAACCTTCAATTATTTTTTAAGATGTTTGTATGAGTTAATTATTGGTTGCTAATAAGGAGTCTTCATGTGCAGCCAAGGCTTCTTGTTAACTAGAGATTGTTATCTCTGTAAACTCTTGATGATAGAGTTGTGAGATCTTGATGAAGCTAACTGCTCCTCTATACCTATTCTCCAAGTTTTACATAGTCAACAAGTCTTCTAAAATATTTATCTAAGTGGCTTCCTTAATCTAGAGTGCTCTCCTAGTTAGGAGATGTAGTTAACTATGAGCTCTTGGGCCTATAAGATGTCTCAACACTAGATTTAAATAAATCTGACCTAAAATCTGGGAAAATCTCATTAATAATATATCTAATTTACTCTATTAGAGAATTCTGGAGCCCTCATACATGTGGTATTGGGAACTGTCTTTTTAAGTGATCAGTTGGTATGCATTTCATGCATTAAAAATATCATTTCCTTATGTTTCATGTTTACTCTTTGAAAATGTGTGTAAATTGATTAACTATGGAGAAAACAAAATGAATAACAATAGAGCAATATGAGCTGACTTTATGTTCTGCTACTGTATGCCTGCTCCTGTTAGTTTTTTCTGGTTAGCCTTAGTTCCATTTTGAAAACTTTTAGTATTTTTTTCTTTGTTCGTTCCTCAAAATTGTGTTCACTGTGTCTACTGTTTCTTACCTTTTTTTCTTATGACATGATTTCCTCTTTTTTTGGTGCTATGATGAGTTTTTTAATCAAATTTGCTATTTTGGAAATGGTTTCTTTTCTTTCTCTTTTTTATACTCCATGCATAATCTATTTGTATGATGGTTGTGCAACAGTATCACCTTATGAGTTAGTTTTCGTTTGTTACAGGGAAGTATCAGTATTACATCAACTTATGATAGTAGGACCAATGACGTTGAGAGTTCTTTAGTTGCAAGGGGTGATCTTTGGAGGGTAGAGGCATCACATGGTGGTTCTACTTCAGGAAGTGATGGTTCTCCACTTTTCCTGATCCAGCTGGGTCCAGTGTTGTTTGTTCGGCATACAACACTTCTGTTGCCAGTGCACTTATCAAAGCAGCACTTGCTTTGGTATGGCTATGATCGGAAGGTAATCTACTCTTTGGCGTCCAGTGTAGTGACATTTGAAATTGCACTTCACCTTGCTAAGTTTTTCCCATCTCTATTTTTCACCTCTCCTCTCACTCCATATCAAATCTCAAAACTTTTGAACTAGCTAGCGTTACATTATTTCTTGTGCTATATTTCAGTTCTAGTTCAACCATTACATTAGTTTCTATCAAACTCAAAATTGGTTACCCAATTTGTAAAATTCATTCTTGGTTTTAATCAATTGATTCAAACACTGATTTATTAATTCAGTAGTCCAATTGTTTCCTTTCAGTTACATTTTGTATGATGGCTAGAGGAACATTACATTGTCTATTATTTTTGTTGTATTGGCGTATTTCAACTGTCTTTACTTCTATGTCCTTTTCTTGGATAAAGAAGTTCTTTTTCACTTTTTCTATCCAATATTCTTAGTCTTTAAATGTTATCCTTTATGGGATGGGGAGGGTGCTTGCTTATTCTGAGTTGTGAACCATAAAGTTAAGATCTTGTTTGTGAAGTCTGACTGTGGTTTCTTGTTCGGATATTTCTGCAGAAAATACATTCTTGATTGATTTCACTAATCACATATAAAGGATTTTTTCTGGTTACTAACTCCTTTTAAGGTTGGAGTGTTGCTAATTGTAGTCACTTTTGAACCAAAATAATGGCGTGTGCTTTGCATGCTTCTCTAACTGCAGTACTGCGTTTTCTACCTGCTCAGTTTTCCAAATGAAGCATAAAGAAAGTTATTTTGGGATTTCAAGTGTGCCAAACATAGCTTGTAGGAATGAAACAGTGACTATGGGTTTGCTTTTGGGGACTTAGTGACCTGGATAAAAATCCACCAGCATGCTCCTGGTCTGCGGTTTGTCTTTTCTTAGTTCTAGTATTATATTTTATTCCGTGCTGTGATGCATTTACTTTTTACTCTTTTTTGTGGCTTTGGCTGAGGGATTTGTTCCGGGTCAAATGTTGATCTTTAAAACAGAATTAGATAACAAACATATTGGAGATTGTGCCTTTAATTACTAGGCATATAAGAGCATCCATTATGTTCATGATATTTGTTTATACACAAAATATGGGCTGGTCCACATTAGCTTTTTGATCTGTAGATATATGTATATTTTCTGTGATCAACATGAATAGAATGTCATTTTTCCATTCTATTGGACTTTGATCATAAATTCTCATCCAAACAGTTGAGGAGATGTTATCTTGATCTGCATTGTCAGAAATGGCTGGAAACACAATTTCATAAAATAGCACGATGATTTGTCAAAGTATCAGCCTATTAGGCGTTTGAAAGAAATGATGTCTTGCTAGTGTGATGTTCAATAATCTAATAGAGATGTGCTCTTTCAGCATCAGATTGGTTTTATTTATTAATTATAAAGCGGGGTATGCATCAAATATATTCCATTGGTAAAATAATTGGAAAATAAGGAATGTTGTGTTGCGCTATTAGAGCAATTCATTTGTGTAAGTTTTAAACATGTTTGATCAACGACCAGAGTATCTTGATGTTGCATAAAATGGTTCCCAACCTGGAAATTATATTCAATCAATCAGAGAATCTTTCCTAAGTATTACTTTCTTTGGATGCAAGGGTGAGAAATTAAATCTAAAATCTTAAGGTAAGAGGCCATTCCATGGAGTTCTTCTCGTCGTGTAGATTGATTGGTTTAGTCTATTTTCTACAAGTTATAATATGATTTGCCTATTAGCTCATATCTGGTGATATAAATCATCTTTATAAAAGCATAGCATTTTTAATCAAGTTCTTATTTTATTCAGGTACTCATGTTCTATTTGCTTCTCAAAAGAAGTGTCTTCGTTTTATTTATAATGTATTTACACTTTTGAATGATAGCCACTAACTTCGTTACCCTACCTAGTGTACAAATAATTAAGCATATAGTTCAGTTGTTAAGCACTACACAGTTTTTATGCTGCATTGTTCCTTGGCTTTGAAGTGCTAGATTTATTTGACACAACACTCGTGTTTACTGGTTTTTCTTATAAATTTACTCGCTGATGTTCTATTTTTCATTCATATAGTGGAATTGCCTTTTGTGAGTTTCCTTATTGTTCAATCTTGAAATAAGCAGAATGGACTGCATTCTTTATGCCCAGCATTGTGGTCAAAACATAGGAGATGGCTCTTAATGTCAATGCTCTGTCTCAATCCACTTGCTTGTGTAAGTATTTATATTATGAATATTCTGCCAACATTTTATCCTATATATTTTGTTTTAATGTTTTTTATTTTATGCTTATCTAGTAGTTTGAATCAAACTTTGCATCCTCTTAGTTAATCTTGGTCTTATTTATCTTTGCATTTTGGAAATCACACTAGATTCCTTTCATACTAATACAAAATTGGAACGAACTACTAGAAAGAAAATAGAATAGACTTAGGGCCTGCTTGAATTACTTTTTTTTATTTTAATAAAATAAATTCAAAAAAAGTTTGTTAAGTTGTTTTATTTTTTTTTTAAAATAAATTGATTTTGTTTTTTCACTTAAAAACAAATTAACTAGATAATAAAATAATTTTGTTAAGTATTTTTCATCTACACCTTAAATCTAGATTCACCCAATTTTTATTCTTTGTTGCAACTTTGTTCTTCTCACCTGAATGCACTGATGACATGGTGGCGGTAGAGCCCGACAGAAGTAATGGAGCAAGTGGCGATGATGAGGGTGAGGTCGTTTTCTAACTGAAGGTAGATGTGAATATGATGGAGAGGAAGAGGAGGTCGATGATGGTGGTATCGACCATAGAAATGGAGTCATTAAGGAGGATGGAGTACTTGACGTGGATGGAATTAATCATCAGTCGGTGAGATGGAGTTTGGTTTGATGTAAGTCTGTGGCGATGATAGAGATAGAGATGACGGTGGCCATAGGCATGCACTGTTGTTGCTATGGGAGGCAGAGGAGGGAGATAGGGTGGAAGGTCGAGAGCTGCGCGGTGCTTAATGGATGAGCAGGCAGAGCTGATAGTGATGGCAGAAGCAAATGGAAGAAAACATTAAATTAATAAAAAACAAACATGTTTTGATTCCGTGCTAAAATATGAATAAAGTAAAACACAAAGTAACTTGAAAAAAAAAACATGATACGTTACAACCTCTTTAACTTTCTGTTTTGCACAGGAGCATGAAAAAGAAAAAAATCATTGCCATTTATCATATTTGTCTCATGGGCATGACTGCCCAAGCCAATTCTTATCACTGTGGTTTTTCCTGGGGCATGCTTTATTAAGATGTGGTTATGTTGCCCCTTTTCAGCTAACCCACTTCCTTGGATTGATACTTTTCTTTATTTTAATGTATAAGATAACCCAGATGGTTACGTGCTTGAACTCAATTTGCTTTTTTTATGGTCTTAATGCTTGTCATTTGCACTTTTAATTTTTTCCAGTGTTTTGAACGATTGTGACTCCAGTTCGCTATAAAAATTCTCTACTTATGAAAAATACTTAAATAATTACACTTTTAGGCTTTCTTATCATTAAATATGTCATTGAAATCTTCTTTTGTCTGGGGAAATTACTATTCAGTAACTTTAAGGCTTCTTCTCAAGCTAATGCTTGATACTTCATAGGTTTATGATGTTCAAAGACTCCATGAAAAGAACAATTCTTGGGTGCGCTAATTGCTAGCAAGTTTTTCATTTTATGTGCAGTTAGAATAGTGTGCTTTACTGCGCTTTTTGCTATTGACTATTGCAATCAATTCTCTTGAAATGATCTTATGAGGTTAAGAAGTTTCTCTAATCATTTTGCAAGGCAAAGCTAATAAGGTCCAGGCACCCATGAAATTATTTATTTTTAATCTACTGCATCAAGTCTTGGCATTTTAGAAAGTTCTTGCTTACATTAATCAGATTGCTATTTAAATTCTAGTTGAAACAGCTTAATATGTGGCTTGACGCTTAATGAATTTGAAACTTTTGCAGTCATTCATGGATTTGCAGTTTCCTAACGGACAGCTTACTTATATTGCCGGTGAAGGGTTTACTCACAGTGCTTTCCTTCCTGCATTCGGTGGCTTGCTTCAAGCTCAAGGTCAATATCCCGGGGAAACAAGGTTCAGCTTCTCTTGCAAGGTTAGCTAAATCAACCATAAAACTTTTTGCACATTCTATAATACATGTTCTGATGCGGACATCCGACGGTGGACGTTAATCAAAGGAAGAGACGAAGATCGATGGCCGAGATCACTCCATTTTTATCTTAGTTTACTAATTGTATTTTTTATTTTAATTATGCATTTTTCATTTTTACCCTTATTTAAGAGTCTTGTCTTATGTAAGCCCAAGGGTCAAATTTGCCTTTTTAGTTTCTTTTATTTTAAGACCTATATATAGAGGCCCTTGCTCTTGTATTAGGTATGATGGAGTTTTAATAAAAAAAATTGTTCTGCACTTTTGTTCCTTGGGAGGACTTTGGCGAGTTACCTATGGAGGGAATCGTAGTTTCCACCAGCCGCAGGATGGGTCTGGGCTCGTGGCTGGAAGTTCCTTGGTGAATGACATTGTATCACCTGTCAGCCTTCAGAAGAGTCTAAGGCTCGCGGTTCTATCTTTTTTTTCCTTGCTTTGTTTCTTCTTATTTTCCTAATCACCACCTCCATCTCCTATCCAACCTGCCGGCTAAATCCCATCACTTTTCTCCTTCTTGAGCTGGCAACCCATCCACCCATCTCCTCCCCTACTCGCCGGCTACACTCTCCCCCACCACCTTAAGCCACCGGCCCCTCCAACCCAAGACCCAGCCGCCGACCTCCCCATCACCTTCCCTTAGATCCCAAATTAAATCTCCCATCAACACCTTCCATATTTGGCCTCTTGTATTTTTGGAAAGAATTTGAATTCAAATTCAAAATAATTTGAATTCTAAAAGCTTTCTAATTAAACCAACTCTCATTTAAGAAAGCCCCTAAAATCACTCAAATCTGAAATTAAAATCAGATTTAACTCCTAATCATATTTATTGCTTGGGTCCACATACATTGTATGTGGACACTTCTCCTCCCTCCCTATATGGCCGGCCCCCTCTTTCCCCTTCTCTCTAATTAATTCCCCTCCATTAAAGCTCTCAATCAACCCCAATCAGCCCCATTAGCCGCCCCCTCTTATTCCCCATTAAGGATAATTTGAATTTCAAATTATTCCCTCCCTCCTTTTAGGAATCTGAATTAAATTCAGATTTCTTAATTTATTTCCCTCCTCTCTTGGCCGGCCCCCCTTACCCTCTCTCCTATCTCATTAACTCCTCCAATCAATCAATTCACTTTAATTTGAATTTTAAATTTTGAAAGGCCCTTAAATCCTTTCCCAATTTAAGATTCCCATTAAAGAAGGCAACCAATGCTTTCAATCTTGAAAAGAAAATCAATATGTATTACACTTGATATAATCCTAATCATACATGCAAATCAACATCAATTTAGTTTAGATGAAAGAACAAGGAAAAAAAAAAAAGATTAATTGGATGATCCATATCTTTGTTGACCGCTGACTTGCCTGGCCCCATCTCATGCCATTTCACATCCATATCTTTGTTGACCGCTGACTTGCCTGGCCCCATCTCATGCCATTTCACACCTAAATGATGCAACACTTTTCCCAAACGCCACAACCGCACGTTCATTTCCTCAAAATCGCATGCAGGAACCTTTCGAGGCAATTGGACTCTCATGCACGTAGGAATCACCTGCTCGCCCCTCTCGCTGTCTCCGTTAGCCGCACACAAGAAGATGCGCACGATCCCTCTCGTTTCCCTCGATCACACAGAAGCCCCACTCGATTCCTTCATCTCGCTCGTGAGCCCTGTTCGCCCGCACACGGTCTCTCGCGATCCGACCTAGACGCCGGTCCGTTCTCATGACCCGTCCTCACACGCAAGACCACACTATGCTCGACTCCAATCCGCGCGAGACTCCTCCGTCTCGCCACACTCGTCCCGCACACAACCCACCTCCAACTCGACTTTGACTTGAAGCCTACGCCGACGCGCTTTAGCATCTCCATCCCGATCTCCTACGCACAACCCGATCTATCCCGATCTCCCGTGCATAACCCGACTCGAACCGACCACCTGCACTAGACCTCCATCTCCTTCCCGTGAGTGTGAGTATACAGATTACGTAGAGGAGTGCTTGTAAAACAATAATAAAAAAAATAAATAAAAATATTATATATATATATACCCGCCAATTTGAAGACTTGCGCCGTTACATCTTTTATTCGGGCAGGAATGTTTAATTTGAAGACCTGCGCCGTTACATCTTTGATTCGGGCAGGAATGTTTAATTTGAAGACCTGCGCCGTTGCATCTTTGATTCGGGCAGGAATGTTTAATTTAAAGACCTAGCGCCGTTGTATCTTTGATCTGGGTGAGAAGAATCTGATTTGAAGATCATGCATCGTCGTATCTTTGATCTGGGTGAGAAGAACAACGACAAGTGCCGTCCCAACCTTCATTTGCCCGGAGAGGACGTCGGAAAGCTGTGGGAATTTTGAGAAAATGTTAAATAAATAAATAAATTAAAAAAAAGAAAATAATAAGTACTGCTAATTTAAAAATCTGCACTGTTGTATCTTTGATTCGGACAGGAATGTTGGATTTGAAGCTCTCGCCCCGTTGCATCTATGATCTGGGCAGGAAGAGTTTGATTTGAAGACCTTACACAGTTGTAGCTTTGATCCGGGCGAGAAGAACAATGACAAGTGCCATCCCAACCTCCCTTTACGGGGAGGGCATACCGGGAGGTTGCCGGAATTTCGTCTAAAAATTGGGACTTAGAAACTTTTTGCACTATAAAACTGAAATAAGGAATCTACAAGCTTGGAAACATTAAATGATATAAGCAATTGAAATGCAAATTAAAATGTCTAAAATGAAATGAAGCAAATAAGGTTCAAAATGAAAATAGCAGCGAACAAAATATAACCTACAGGAACCGGACTGAACTTTTGTAAACTCAAACAAGATGCATACAAAAACATAAGGTTGGCACAAAAAATTAAGATATCTAAAAAATCAGTAAGGAATTCAACAAATTGTTTACAAATAACTTAAATGAAAACTCCTATTAAAGCCTTGGAATATATGAAGCTCTCCATTCTCTTATATGCACCCTCAAAACTAATGAAAACAATTGATGGGTTCTCACTTGCTAATATGGTTGGAATTTAACATTAAGATTCACTACATAAAGGCTCAATAGATAATTATGGATATATAACCATGTTTATGAAAATCTTTAACCTTCAAAAGATAAGAAACTTTGGGTCCTTCATAGATGAGTGTAAGGCCCTAAGGCATGTCTGCATCAAAATCTAGTCAAGATCATTACTTGCTACATGGGCATTAATTCAAAGGCAATGATTTCATGTCTATATTCTTTGAATTCATGCCATTAGATTCTTGGTTATATGCCTGAGTAGAATAGGATGGAGCATCTTCACCTACTCAAAAAGTTTGACATAGTCAGTTCCGCATGTGCTCCGATCTTTATATCAAGCTTTTAAATACGAGATTTGAGAATGTTTTGTGGATTCACTAAAAATATTCAAATACCTCGACAATAACTGTGATCTATATGTTAAAACAAGTCCCGCATATGCTCCAATCGTCACATTTGATTCATAAATCCAAAGGTTCGAGAATGTTGTGTGGGTTAAATATTCAAGTTTTATCCTTCTCCTTGAAATAATTGGAGTCGACATGACTTGAATTAATAAATAAACGCCTAATCACAAATCTACCAGGATATATAGTTTAAATTCCACATTAGGTCTTCAAAGGCTCTCTAGATGAAACTCATCGTAAAACATAAACTCTTGGTTTTAGCATTCGCATAATCATCAATTGTAAAATCTGATCCTCTGTTAGCGGGCGAACAAAGTTAACAATGTTCAAAGAACTAATTATTTAAATCCCTGATGACGGTCATGTGAAAGCTAATCTTAACCAGAGGGGATCATGCTTTTTAAATGCCTAAAAAATTCTAATAAATAAAATTATTTGAAATAACTTTAATGACATTTATATGATAGCCGTGTTGACAGAAAATCTCAACAAAAAAGGATCCTACTTTCAAAATACTCAAACCCCAAAGCAAAATACAAATCTTTTAAAGTGATTTATCATCACCTCGATTAAGACTGTGTTGAAAGTGAATTTTAACCGGAGGGGTAAATTTTCAAAGTCTATTAAAATTTCAAATTCTAATATCTATCAAATTCTAAATATTTAAATAGAAATTTAATAATAATAAAAAAACAAAAATTCATCCACCCTTCGTAATAGTTTGGCGAGGATGATGAATTGAAGAATAACTTAAGCTCACAAAGAGTAGATATCTTGTGGAATATATTACTATAATTCATTTTCTTTTGGTTCATCGCCAACAGGCACATGGCACATGTCATCTGATCGGGTGGTTTTGCTTCAAAATGATACCATTATATTACAGCCATGGCCAAAGCCCGTATATTCCCTAATGATTAAAAGCCCATTGAGTAATGAATTATAAGGTACTCTATAAGATGTAAAACCCTTTGTTAAGTAAGGTTGACTTAAATTCATCACCTTAAACAAATATTCAACCCAGGTCAATAAGGTATCTTTGGACGACGCAACCCATGGCTGCTGACAAAGATCTTTATGCCAGGTTGGGTCGACTACCTCCTTTGATGAAGTAGACTAGGGACTATGACAGCCTAGGATGACGAAACTATGAGATCTTGATCGGGCCCGTCTTCATTCCCCTATGACCCATTTTAAGTATACTGTGATAAATTTCAAATCTTGAACTTCAAAATTCAAAGCCAAAATTAAATCTCTAAAGTTGTTGCTAATATATGTTGGGTACTCAGTGCCAATCTCACGACTAGCCTTAATCAAAAGTTTTCCCCTATTATCAGGAGGGATAATTAATTATAGGGGCTTGCATAATCAATTAAACTTTACCTAACCTCCAAATTTGCCCGGGCAGATATTGGTCTTATTTTTATAGCACTTAATAGAGGGATAATCAGATCTTCATTTGATTTAACTTAATATTGAACCAACAATGAAGCTGAATATGAAGCCTTATTAGCGGGTCCCGAAATCACTATTTTGATATAAATTCAAAATCTTAGAATTTTTGGTAATTCTCAACTTGTTATAAATCAAGTATTGTGTGTTTATAAAATTGGCTAGCTTATTATCATAGGCGAGTTGTCAAGCTCATGAAATAAATTAAAAATGTTACACTAATTCAAATCTCTTGAGCTCATAATAGTAAACCAGACTCCTTAGCGAAATTAGCCAAAGAAATGACAAATATGAATGACGAGCCTGTATTGATCGGGGTCCACACTCATTGAGTATTAGACTAGCAATTGTACGTACCTCACAAGTAGAGGGGTCATTGAATCCGAGCATGCTAATAAATATTACGAATATCAAATTCATAGTGATGTTATACATTAACCATTAAATTGTTGCTTCTCACTATAGCGTCTTGGCCGTTTGAATGTTGGGATACTAATATAATTTGGCCGATTGATTCGCCATCATTGGACGGGCACTGTTTAATATTAACAGCTACAGACTATTTTTTCAAGTGGGCTGAAGCGGCTCTGTTTAAAAAAGTCACTACTAATCATGTGATTAACTTCTTTAGCCATAATATTGTTTACAGATTCAGTGTACCACGCCGCATAATTTTTGATAATGGTTTAGCTTTTAAAACTGTCAAAATTTACAGATTCATTGATCGACATAAAATTGATTGACTGTATACATTAAACTATAATCTAAGAGCAAATGGATTGACAGAAGCTTCCAACAAAGCACTGATAAAGTTACTCAAGAAAATTCTTCATAAAAATAAAAGAGGACATACCCAAATGATAGAAGCGTTAAGGGCATATTGAATTACTTACAAAACGCCAATCAAAACTACTCATGCGTTGGTGTTCGGAGTTGTAGTATTGTTGCCACTTGAAAAAGACAGTGTGGGAAAATGCGAAGACGATATTGGAACATCAATTTGGAAGAAATGATAGAAGCAGGAGTGCTGAACTTTTCACCAATATCATGGTTAAATTGCACGGCATCCCCAAAACAATATTCTCCGATCGCGATAACATTTTCTTAAGCCACTTTTGGTGTCATCTTTTTACCTTGAGTGACACTACTTTTCACTATAGCACTGCATATCACGCACAAATGGATGGACAAATTGGGGTTCTCAATCGTTGTTTAGAACAATATCTTTGTGCATTTACGTCAACTACTCACTGATTATGGTCTATATTTCTTTGTTGTGCTGAACTTTGTTATAACACTTCCTTTGATACAGCTATTCAAATTACCTCTTTTCAGGCTATATATGGTCGATTGCCCCTATCAATTCCCTCATATCTTTATGGTACTTTAGACATTTACGCTGTAGACATATCAAACTATGATGCCCCTTTACAACACCTTCGTTAGAATATGTCTCAAGCTCAAAATCACATGAAATTAATAACAGATTGCCATGTTGTTCTCAATAAGAGATCTATAATGGTCAAATTACAACCCTTCTGGCAAAATTCTATAGCCTGCTGAACACATTCCAAATTAGCTAAATGATATTTTAGACCTTTCCAATTCAAGAGGTTGTTAGCCAAGTGGCTTACCGCCTAAACCATGCGTCTAATAGAAAAATTCATCCTGTTTTTCACATTTCCTTTTCAAACTATTTAAAGGATCCCCTTTGCTGATTCTGTCTACCTTGCCAAACCTTGCTTGATTGACCATTCATTGTTCCTTATGCCATGTTAGCATCCTACCTATACCTTTGTCACCTCCAGCCTCTGAAAGATCCCGACAAGGTCTCTGTCCCCTTGGTACTCCTAGCTCTCGTACCTTGCGCTCGTACCTCCAAGCACTGTGCTCCAAAGCAAGACCAAAAGACAGCCGTACCCAGATCAGCCATGTATAGTTGACGCCTGTACGACTGGACGGAGGAGCTAAGTAGAAACTGGAGCCTGTGCCGAGCCTCAGCAGGTGTAACCACGTCCGTGCTGCTGCGTAGAGCTAGGTCTCCCGTAGAAAAATCTCCATATGCTGAACATCTATAACTCTAGGAACAAGCGACCGCCTGTTATAGGCTGTGGCCTGAGAAAATTTAAACTGTCTGGCCATCCTATTAGGCTGGTAGCCCTCCAACATCACTACAGGACATAATTGGTAATACAACCAGCCCGAGTGCATGCTGATGAAGTACTTTGCTACTATCAGAGTGTGCCTGCTACGCAACAGAGTATATCTCTCTCTATGGTCAACCCCATATACTATAAGTGTCTCCCTCCGGTGAGGCGATAAACCTGGAACCTCTGACTAGTGAACTAGGGAGAACCGATTTCTGACAATAAGGTAGAGGATGCCTGCTACAGTTGAAGAATGGTGGTGTATCCCCTCTGAACACACTTTAAACAGGAAAAGGCACCTTGAATGTGCAAGTGGATCCATACGTATAAGTAATGTCATGACAGAACTGGATCTCATATTTCAAGGGAACTAGCCTTGGAAATAGTGCGCAAAACTGTGCGTCCGAGTAAGCACTATTAGAGCTAAAGAAAGTCGCTGCCTCTATGACAACTAACTGACTGCTAGGAGAGCACTGCACCTCATAGACCCAACTTTGAGAGAAAGAACGAAGGTGCAAAGCTAGGTAGCTTGCAAGCTCGTTAGAAATAAATCCTCGTCAATACCTGCTAGCACAGGAGAAGTGCAGCTGGCTGAAGAAGATGGCTCGGCGGTCTCCTTCGACAATGGAGCCTTGCACTGTAAGCTATAACCAAAGGGGTCGTGCAGTGATGCCGTGGTGAGAGATAGCTACCTCTCCTGGAAAAAAAACTATGGAATTAGACATCCACATGCATGGGGTCTGGACACGCCTCGACAAATTTGACGTTCTATACATCAGTCGGCAGCGCTGAAGAACTATAGGGTAGACATCTGGTGCCATCAACCTCCCTCTCCTGTCACCGTCTGCTGAAATCACCATGTGAAACAGCTACTCGTCCGGAGAAATGCATTCCTGAAAGCAGTGACCAAAAACTGGCAGCATCGATATTGTCTGCAGGTCTGGAAGAGTGACTGTAAGCTCCTCAGCCCCAATCCAGCAAGTATTGCTGCCTGCGTCCCAAAACTCTACCAAGCCGCAGGCCCAGGAAGACGAAAGACGCCCATAGTAAAAAAGCGAGGTGTATACAGCCTCGAATATCCCTCCCTCCTGAAGGATGCACCTGTGTGCTTGTAGGACGTATCTGGCTTATTGAACATAGCTGCTGGCTGGACTCTGAACCTGCCCGGCTGCAGAATCTCGCTGCCACTCCAAAGAAGAAGACTGCAACTGGCGATGACTGAAGAACCTCGACTATCCCACTGGCTCAACTGTATCCGTTGTTGGCTCTAAAATGTCGCAGGTACCCCAACTGACCTGGGCAACGGTACTCTCTAGCGGGATGTACTCCCCGCACTTCAACTTGAGGCCAACACCCATAGACTAGGGTCCTCAAACTCAACATAATTCGTAGAACACTCCGGAAGTAGAGGGGAGCGCACAAAGAAGCTGTGGAAAATGTCACACCCTCGCAGCATGTCCTCGTGCTGCTCCAATCTGTCCAGAACATCAATATAACCTCGGGGGTCCTTATTAATGGCCTCCAAAATGGCGGCCTCGCTAGGCTCACCCGGAGGCAAAAATCATTAGGTCGTTGCTAATGGAATATTTTTCTGCGCAAGGATAAAATGAAGATGCATTAGAAACAATATAACAAGTTGAATGCGTGAAAGAAAAGTTACAAAAGACCGTTAACAACGTCACGACAAACATAACGCGCTAGACGTACTACACATTTGTTGGGGGGCATTTGTTGACCCCTACACATCAAAACAAGCAAAAAAGGGCAAAAGCGGTGATTTAAGCAATACACGCATCAATGCGACACGTCACTTGAAATGTCAAATGACCTTCAATTGCCAAATGGATTGCGCCGTTGCAATCAAGATGTCGAATTCGCCTAAGAGGGAACCCCTCGCAGTCAAATCGAACGAAATCGATCCAAAGGGACATCCGACACCCAAAATTGACGCGCGACGTTGCCCAAATGACTTTCGATTGTAAAACGGACTTCATCGTTGCGTTCGGAACGTCGGCAATATCCAACATCAACCATAATTTTGCCCAATGAAGATCACACGCTCAAATTGGCATAAATTCCGAGGCAATTGCACGGAAATCAAGGAGATTTTGGGTAATTGACGCATTCTTGTCATTACAAAAAATTAACAATAATGATAATAATATTAAACTATTATTATAATTATTATTAATTTAATTAAATTAAAATAATTAATTAACGTTAATCAAAATCAGTTTATATTACCTCGGATGTGTCGAAATCCTGTAAATCCTGGCTAAATCCCCGCAAATCCTGCTGAAATGCTGTCATTCGACGCTGGCAACGTGATTGTTTTCAGCGATCTCGTTTCAATTGACTCTCACTTGTGCTGTTAAAAGGAGAAAAGAACGAAGCCATCGTTTTCTCTATTACGCGCAAGCCAAAGCCAATCTTCCACCTATACCCATTTCTTGTGCTGAACTCTACTTCGTCCAAGCCACTCCACGCTCGATTCGATCTCCCTCTCGCAAGCCGACAACCCGCTTCAGACCTTGTGCTGATCTACTTGTAGATCGGCCGTAGACTCCCAAGCTTGATAGCCAACGCATCCATTGTGCCAAATTGGCAAATCTTGGCAACCTAGCGCCAACCTTACTGCCCGTTCTCTCACAGCCGGTGTGCAACTTCAGGCGACCGAGGTCTACGAACTCACACGCCAAACACCTCAACCAATTGAACCTCTCCATACGCCTAGTCTTTGATCCTGCCGACCAAACCAGCCCCACGTTCGTCCAAGCCTTTCGATTCCCAAACTTGTTGCAAACGGGATCCACAAGCCGTCTCCCTCTCTGCACCAACCGAAGAATCCCTGCTGAACCGAGCCCTTTCCAACCTCCTGCTCTGTCTTCAAACTTCGATCCACTCTCACAACGATCTCACCTTCACTCCACTTGAAGTTCTTTGCTGAACTGCACAAGTAGAGCTCTTTCCTACTGTAGTCGTCGAGATCCACCTTCCAAGACACCTAGCAACTCCACCCGCCAATTCTCTAGTACAGTTGCCCTCACCTTGCTCCTCGCACACGATTCCTCCACCACACTACCCAGGCCTCCATAGTTTGCTGCTTTATTCAACCTACTCACAGCCCTTCTCACATGAAACTCATTATCCTTTCCTCTCCAACAGCTGCACTCTACAACACATCCATCCCAAAATTACCTCAGCAGCCCATATAAATATGCTTTTTAACTTTTTTTTAGCCCACTAACTTAGAACCAAAACAACCCTCATAAACCCAAGACTCCTATTTAGCCTACTGAGAACTAAAGGTCCAACACACAAGTCCTCAAAACTCATAAGTACAAGCACCACCCTTTTTTCCTCAAACCAACCTAACCACTCAAACCAAACCCAAAACCCACTCACTCAATCCAAAATCAAAATGGAAAGTTTGTTTTTATGTCTTATTTACCCTTTTTTTAGTCATTATTGTTAATTGACATAGTTGATGTGGTTAGTGTTCTTATTAGCTAATATATATATATATATATATATATATATATATGTGTGTGTGTGTGTGTGTGTGTATGTACAGCAAAAAAGAAAAAAAAAGAAAAAAAGAGGGAGAAAAAAAGAGAGCGAATATATATATATAAAATGAAAAAAATGACGACAAAAAAAGGGGGAAAGAGGGAAGATATCTTTCTGTTCGCCATTTTCACCGACGCAGGTATAACCCTTCCAAACGCAAAAGACGTAAACCCTATTTTTGGCGTTTGCGGTGCACCGAAAAATCACCCATATACGCTTTTCTTTAGCGTGGTGGGAAGGGAACCCGGTGCGGCACTTAAGACGAGGCGGTTAGGCCCTGTACGCGCTTTTCTCTAGTGCAGCGGGGATGAATATAAGTACCCGTCGATCCTTCAGTGCCTACGGGGAAACAACTGCGTATTTCAGACAGGTACCCTGAAGACCCATACATGCCTTTCTCTGGCATGGTGGGATTGAAGATTTACGGACGCAGTGCCATCCGACACCTATCGTACACGCTTTTCTCTAGCGAGTCGGGAATGCCCGACTCCTGGAATTTCCCCTAAATGGGGGAGACATCGAGAGGTTGTTGAAATCTGAACTGAACAAGGAACCTAAATGAACAACGAACTAAACTTGAATTTGATTTGGACCGCAGGGAACAAGACTTAATACTTAAAATGAAAATTTAAGTTGATAAAGAAAATCAGACTCAAATGCGCAAGTGAGAAAATTATGGTGAGTAAAATTACATATAAAATTCGCTTGCAAATATCAACCAATTAAAACTAAAAGGGGCACATGTCATGAATACGAACAGTGCACCTCAATCTTGCTCTAAGTAAATGAAGATAGTTAGATGGGTGGCATGCTCATGAATAAGATGTGAGGGACATATGATGAATGCATCATCTTGACAATCAATATTAACCTACAAACAAGTACATGGAGCTCCACATGTTTGAAAATTAGAAGGAACGTGAAGGTTAGTTGCATGCAAACAATGATGCTTCATACATGCATACAAAAGGATATGTGACAAATGTGGTGGTATCCCAATCAAGCCATGTAAGAAGACACAGCATTCCTTACAAACAAACGCGATAGTCCACCTACAAGCAATTGTAAGAAGCCTACGAGTGTTCATAGATGACATCATAAGACACACGAGCAAACATAGTAATTTGCCAACCAATGCGCAAGCTGATATACCAGTTCTCGATGAACATTAAAAGTTGATATGCAAACAAACACAATAACTCCTTGTAAATAAACATCAACAAGTAGCAAATAGGAGCTAGCAGGGCTCGAACTAACGAACAAATATACGGTTGTAGTGTCGATCGAAATATTTGTCTTATACTTCATATTAGGCCTTCAGGGTCTATAACAAAGAAAATTCATTGACAAAGGCACAAAACCTACTATGAACCTGATCCTCTATCAGTAGTTAGATAGAGTCAATAAGGTTCGACAGATAATTACAAAAATGCCCCCCTAAATTTCCGCATGGGTCCCGACGAGCGTGTTACGGGTACACACGTAACGTCTAGTGATGCTGTGCAGGTCAAATGATAAATCCAAATTCGAGCCCAATCCTTTCATGCGAGTCGATAGGAGTTGATGCAGCTCGAACTATCAAATAAGTATATAGTCACTGCGTCGATCGTGATATTTGTTTTAATGCATTCATATTAGTCCTTCAAGGCCCATAATCAGCAAAGTTTACTAACAAAGGCATAAAGTCAACGATGAACTCGATCCTTTGTCAGAAAATTGATAGAGTCGACAAGGTTCAATCAATAAAATGAAAACTGCCCATAAAAATTCCGATGGCCATGTTAAAACGTAGATCTCAATCGGAGAGGCTAACTCTAAATATTTCAAAAACTCTCTAAATTCCCAAATGCCTATGAAATCAAAATTCCAAAAGTTATCGAAATTTAAAATATTTAAAATTGAAATAAATTATCAAACGCTTAAAGCAAAATTCATCTACCCTCCGCAATAGTTGGTCGAGGTGGACAAATTTAAATATCATTTCAGCTTACAAAGAGCTAATGTCTGGTCGAAAATATCACTAAGATTTATTTTTAAATAGTATCCTGCCAGTAAGGACGTGACACGTGTCTTCTAACCGGCGATTTTTCCACCAAATGGCACCGCAGGTAAACGGTTATGACTAGGGCCCTTTGAACTGGGTGGTTTTTCGCCAAATTGCACGACTAAATTACGGTCATGGCTAGAGCCCGTAAGGTCCCCAATGACACTAAATCCTTGAGATATGAATCAATATGATATAATCGATAGGACACAAAGTCCTCTGTTAGCTAAGGTGGATTCAAATTTGCTCCCTTAGACAAATATTCACCCCACGTCTACAAGGTTTCTTTGGATGAAGCAACCCATTACTACCAACAAAGATCCTTCTGTCTGGTTGGGTCGACTACCTCCTCTGACTAAGTTGACCAGGGACCATGATTGCCCGGGACGACGGAATCATGGAATCTTGATCGAGCTCATCATCACTCCCCCCACCATCCGCTTTAAGTGTAAGATGGTGAAATTTTCAATTTTAAATATTAGATTTTTCAATATCAACCCATGCTGCTACTATACACCATATACCACGTATCTCTATGTTTTTGTTTGATGATTAGCCTTAATCGAAAGTTATCTCTCGCTATCGGGAGGGGTAATTAACTATAGGTGCTTGTGCCTATAGGAAACCTGAACTCAGATCTAAAGTCCTCGCAAAATGAGGGTGAAATCTCTGGGTAGTGTCTTATTTCAAACCAAATTTGCCTTCTGAAAATTTACCTTGGAGCTTAATTCGTTAAAACTCTTCTGAAAGCAGGGGAGGCTGGGGTGTAGATTTTTGGAGCCCACAGCAAGCAAGCTTGCTTGATCGCCGCCAACCGCCCCTCACCATCACCGCCGACCACCACGTCCAGCCGCTGCCGCTGCCGCCGCCGCCAGCCGCCAGCCGTGATAGCCTATCACCGCCGATGCCGCCCGCTGCCGCAATATTTGTTATTTGATTCTTACGGACATATTTGATTCGTTTCCAATGTATCAAGTCGTTTATTAATTTGGTTTGTTTCATCACTTAGTTAATAAATTTTCTAAAAACTCTCTAGCTATAACAAAAATGGCTAAAGCATTATCTTTACAGTGATCTGTTAATTGATCCTAATAATTTTATCTACTTTAGATTGATATGTTTACACCAACCTGGGCTTTCATACCAACTTAATGTTGGCCAATAAGGATTTAAGATTTACTAATGCAGTCTAAGATGAGGTGCATAATGAAGGCACACAAGTAACAATTCACATGTTATGAACTATTTTTTTTAGCAAAACTTTGTCACATTTAAAGTAAAAACTTTGTCAAGTGAGTTGGCGGATTTTTTCACTATTAAGCTTAGGTCATAAGCTAAATCTAAACCTAGAAAGCATTACAATCTTGACTTCTTGTTTCAATGAGTTGAATGCATCAAGTGGTCGATCAGAAAAAGGCAAAATGTGGGTATTTTCCTTTTAACAACAGTTTTATTTTAGTTAATGTGGTGGTAAATTCTAGTCCTAACCATTCTTTTTGTCTCTCCATAACCATCTAGTACATTTTAGCATGTCTAGTTATTTTTAGTTATACAAACCTTATCGTTCATCAGACATGATTTGCCAATGAAAGAAGTTAATTTATATCTTTACTCAATTAGAAAAGGCCTTTGGATCTATTCTCTTGTGAAAAGTGGGTGCATCAACTTTAGCTTTCATGTTATGCCTTCATCCATATCGAAAGGTTGTTGTATATCAACATCAAGCCTTTATCCCACTACGTGGGGTCGGCTAGATGAATCCTTTTTCTCCATGTCATAACCTGTGCTCCATAACTCTCTCTCAAAGTTTTAAAGTAGGACACATCAACTTAATTCCTTTATAATTCACACAATCTTGTGCATCACCTTTATTCTTAAAAATATGAATCAACATGCATTCTCCACTCATCGGGCATTATTTTAGTCTTCAAAGTAATAGTAAAAATTTTAGTAAGCCAAGAAATTCTTTCATCTCCTAAGCATTTCCACATCTCTATTGGAATATCATCAGGTCCAATAGTTTTTTCACACTGTATTTTCTTTAAAACCTCTCTAACTTCAATTTTACTAATACACCCTTAAAAATAAAATTCCATATTTTTATTTAGTGTTAAGGTCACTAAAGTCAATCGTATTCTTACAATCTTCATTGAAAAGCTTAGCAAAAGATCTCATCCACCTTTGTTGAATATCCTCTTCTTTAAAAAAATACTTTTTAATCTTCATTCTTAATGCACTTCACTTAACTAAATACTTACTACTATTTCTTTGTTTTACTAACTTATACATGTCTTTCATCCTTTTTAGAATCTAATCTATTAATAAATCATTAAAAGATAAAATCTTTGCATCGCAGATTGCTTTCTTATACACCTTACGAGCCTCTTTATATCTTTCCTAATTTTCTGAGTTTTTACATCTAAACCAATTATTATAACAAAGTTTTTTATTTTTTATCTTTTCTTGCGCATTTTGATTCCACCATCAATTATTTTTATTTTTAGAAGCTTTTTTCCTTTTGAAACTCTAAGCACATCTTTTGTAATATTCTTAATAATACTAGCTACTTTTTCCCATATAATATTTGCTTTCTCATGCACAGACCAAATCTTAGATCTTGAATCTTACTCTAAAAAATATTTTTGTCAGTGTTCTTTAAATGCCCCATCTATTCTTAGAACAACGTTTTACTATATTTTTTCATATTCCGCCCTTTCATCTTAAAGTCCAAAGCTAATAAGTGATGTTGGG
The DNA here is from genome assembly GCA_019925795.1 of Dendrobium chrysotoxum. Taxonomy (NCBI): domain Eukaryota; kingdom Viridiplantae; phylum Streptophyta; class Magnoliopsida; order Asparagales; family Orchidaceae; genus Dendrobium; species Dendrobium chrysotoxum. The sequence goes on along the minus strand of CM034301.1, from coordinate 25,121,063 downwards.
TACATAAACTTTCATTCGGAATAACTTTACAATCTTTGTAATCTAAATGATCTATTTTTCTTATAAAAAATAATTAATCTGAGTTTTATTATATTCATTCTTATAAGTGATGAGATGCTTATCTTTTTTCTTTAATAAGATATTAGCAATTACAAAATCATAAGCTAGAGCAAAATCTAATAAAATCTTACCACCTTCATTAGTCGCTCCAATCCCATAGCCATCATGAATACTTTTAAAATCCTCTACCTCTCTACCAAAATAAAAACTTATTCTTTAAGAGGTATCTATTGAATTAATTCTTTTTAAGTCATTCCAAAATTTTAATTTTGAACACATCCAAACCTATTTGAGGAGCATAAACAGTTATATTATTAATAATCTTAGCATCAACAATAATCTTCAAAGTTATAATTCTGTCTCCAATTCTATCAATATTTATAACATTATTCTTCAAACTCTTATCTATAATCACACCTATGTCATTTCTAGCACGACTTCTATCAGAACACCAATGTTCAAATACTGACCTATCAATCTCCTTAGTCTTTTCTTCAACCCATTTAGTTTCTTGATTCCATAAAATATTTATCTTCTTATGAATCATAATATTAATAAAGTCTATTAATTTGCCTGTAAGAGAACTTATATTCCAAGATCCTATCAGAATTTTAGTTTCATGGATTAGCTTCTATGCCCACATCCGTCCATGATGTGGGAACCCTTGCCTATTTAACACTGCACCCAGGCGCCGATGCAACAGCCCTTACACACTTCTCACTATATTCAGGCCATGCAACACGTCGCTTCCAGAGAACGCCTTATGTCACTGTATGTAGTTATCATAATTTTCATTGGTATGCTCTCTCTATCATTTCTCTTGGTTATCTTTCATGTTGAATGTTTGGTTTCTTAACAATATTGTGAATGGGTTCTTCCTTAAGTCTTGATTCAATATCCAATCCTTGTAGCTAAATTTGATTAGCTTTTTAATTGTTAACTTACTCATTAACTTGATTTATTATAATCCATATTTGGAACCTTATTTTTCTATCAATTTTTCAATTAATTTTTCAAGATATTCAAAATGTCATCATTATGATGATTTGTTAGTTAACCTGATGTTTAGTCAAACTTTTGTTATTTTGTAGTTTTAATCTCCTAACAATATTGTGAATGAGTTTTTCATTAAAATTAGTTTCAATATCCTGTTCTTGCATGCTTATCTTCCAAGTTGTTAAGGTGGACATTAACTTGATTTATTGAATTCCTTTGTTGGTTTTATTTTTCTAACAATTCTTTCAATTAGTTTCGAAGGTATTTAAAATCTCATCACTATCAGGATTTGTTAGCCAACCATAATATTCAGCCCCCCTTTTAGTCATTTTTATATTAGCATAGTCTTTGACATAAATTTGATAAGGTTTGTAAAACATAAATTAGAAACCCTAGACTCCAACCTTTTCACGTATATACTTGTTTCACATTCTATCTCTAGGAGTGAAGCCACTCATCCACCTGAGCATCCTTATCTTTGTAACACTTAACTTAACTTTAATGCTTCTCTCTTAATGGCTAACATTCTGCGCCATATAGTATTGCAAGTCTCACCACCATCTTATAGAATTTTCCCTTAAGTTTGAGGAGTACTTTTCTATCACATATTATGCCCGATGCATTCCTCCACTTCAACCATCCAGCTTAAATTCTACTAATAATATCCCCATCTATTTCGCCATCACTTTGAACAGTAGATCCTAGATATCTAAAATATTTACTCTTATTAATGACTTAATTGCTCAAAGTTATAATCCCTCCATTAGATCTAATACTACTAAAATTACACTGCATGTATTCGGTTTTAGATCTACTCAAATGAGAACTTTTAGGCTCTAAGGTTGACCTCCATAATTCAAGTTTTCCTTCAACTCCCTCTTTAGTCTTAGCAACATCACCAAAAAGCATACACTAGGGTATATCCTCATGCAAATGTCTAGTATCTCCAAAGAAGTTCTCTTTGAACTTTATCATATGTTTTTTCTACAACAACAACAACAACACCAAGCCTTTGTCCCACTACGTGGGGTCGGCTACATGAATCATTTTTCTCCATTGTGTCCTGTTAAAAGTCAAATTCTCATTTAAATCTAATAAACAAAAATCATTTTTAATATTTTCTAACCAAGTCTTTTTAGGTCTACCTCTACCTTTCTTAACATAAGTCAAATCTAATACCTCTACTTTCCTAACCGGATCATCAAAAGGCCGCCGTTTTATGTGACCAAACCATCTAAGGCGACTCTCTCTCTAATCTTATCTTCCTTTGGAGCTACTCCAACCTTTTCACGTATATGCTCATTTCGTATCCTATCTCTAAGGGTAAAGCCACTCATCCACCTGAGCATCCTCATCTCTGCAACACTTAACTTAGTATTATGCTTCTCTTTTAATGGCCAACATAAATCAATAAATCAATAAATCACGTATATGCTCATTTCGTATCCTATCATATGTTTTTTCTAAATCAATAAATATCTTATGTAAATCATTTTTTATTCTCTCTATACTTCTTCATCAAACTTCTCAATAAATGTATAACTTCCATAGTAGACCTACCTAGCATGAATCCAAATTTATTTTGAGAAACATTAGTATCATGCCATAACCCATGCTTAGTAACTCTTTCCCATAAATTTAATTTATGACACATTAACTTAATTCCTCTATAATTCACACACTCTTGATTCGCACCATAAAAAAAATCAGTATGTTCATACTTTGACAATATCTCAATGATGCATGGAAATCATCTTAATGACAACGAGCTTGTCTCGAGTTGGTTGCCTTTCTTTTTGTGGAATCGTTAGTTTTGGCCAAAGTTGAAGGATCTGTTAGTAATTTCCATTTTTTATTTTGTCTTCCCTTTGCTCTTAATTGCTGTTAATGACATTTGTTTATGATCAAACTAGGAGGTGCGGAAAATCAAAGACTGAATCTTTTTATCAAAACATGGTTCAATTCAAGTTTTTTTATATTCCTCTTCTGCAGAGCAAATATGGTACACGGATAACCCCAATGGTGCAGTGGCCTGATAAGTCCTTCTCACTTGGACTTGTACAAACTCTTGCTTGGAAGAGATCGGGTCTCATGGTGCGACCGAGCATCCAGCTCAGGTTATTCTCTTGCTCATTCTATTTTGTGGACAAGGAATTGTTGTATTATGTTGTTTTAATAGTCCTTGTCCACTATCTTCATTATTGTCTTTTAAGAATGAATTTGAGAACGTACGATTGTTTGTCATCAACTTGAGTATTATGTATGGAATGTTTTAACACCTTATTATATTTATGCTAATTATTCTTTTTGTTTGGACGAAAAAATGTTGATGGTAGATGGTTGTGTTGCTAGTACTTGATGCGGAGGCACATATCTTTGTGTCAAAAGTATTATTAAGCTTGCCAAGCATTTCTTAGCACTCATGTTACTGTTTGAGGACAGTTCCTTGCCAAGTCATGCTTCCATCTTTCCTTGACAAAGTGGTTTTGCTTGTAGTTCAAATTTTGTTTCTATCATTTCATGTGAGCTTTGTCAATTTCTTAGCCACTAATCCTATATGCATGCTTGGATGCATGTATTCGATTCGAGTTCCATTCAAGTTTGTTTCATTCCAACCAGTTTGGCTTATTCAACACTTAGATATAAGTTCCAATCCTATCGGGTTTGACATATTAGTCATCACTTTACTATCAGTCCAAGCTCTATATGATCTAAAAAAATTGAGCCTTTTTTTTGCGTGATTTCCGATCTTTGATTCAAATTCAAAATTCCATGCATGATAGTGGATTTCTCAGATATCTTTCCAAGTGGGGGATCGATTTTCCATTTGACAATTCCTAGTATTATTGGGAGGAGCTTCAACGATTTCATACCTTATGCTGTGGTTGGTTTATCTTCATATTTCACAAACTCACTTGGGCCTCCTAGTATGATTTCAGTATGATAGGGATTCCCAAGGATATTCTATCTTGTATATGAACATAATATTCCCTTGTTGCTTTCTGTGATGTAGAGGAAAAAAAAAAGAAAAAAAAAAGAAAAAAAAAGAAAAAAAGTTTTAGATGAAATGAACTTATATTCATTCGGAGATGTAAAGCTCTTGATTTGAAATAAGAATCTTTAAGAATATTGATGGTCTCGCATTATTAGTTACTTTTCTTCTTAATCATTTTCTTGCATCTATTGCCTTTTATGCTTACTTTTTGTTCTTTTTGATTCGTTCTTAATTTGGACAAGGAGTGAAAGTCTAAAAGAGTTCCTTGTGTATTAGTAAATGCCTAATTTAGTCCCAGACTTTCATAATGCTCCAATTTAGTCCACCGACTATTAGAAAATGTCTCAATTTAGTCCCAAGGCCAAAAATAACAATAAAAGTTAATCATATCTGTTAAATATGAGGTCATTTTGGATATTGGAATATATGTGAGATTATATTATTATTTTTATATATTTTATTATTTATCATTATTAAAATAAATATAAAAATTATAATAAAAGTTAATCACGTTTATTATCTATTCACTCTTGTTATTTAATTGGTTAATTTTGATTATGATTTTTTGTATTTATTTTAATATGATAAATAACAAATAATATAAAAAATAATATAATCTCACATACGCCATAATATCTAAAATGCCCTCATATTTAACTATTGGGTTAATTTTAACTGTTACTTTTGACTTTGAGATCAAATTGTGACATTTTCTAATAGTCGGAGGATTAAATTGGGTCATTATAAAAGTCTGGGACTAAATTGGACATTTACTAATAGTCAAAGGACTTTGAGCCTTTACTCTTTGGACAAGTGATTGGTTAGTTGCAATGTTGCCAAAACTTGAGATCTAGTTAGTCAAGTGGCTTCAGGAACCAAGTAGCGAACTATCTCATCTCTTGATATCTCTATCCTTTGGGGGTTGGGGTTTTTTCCACATTTTAATTTCCTAATTCTGAAGTTACATTTATTTGCATCTTTTGATAGATTAATAATTATCTTGATTTATAGCTGCCTCAGTGCCTCCTTGATCATTACATGCTAGATCCATAAGAAAATGCTCAGTTTGGGGTGAATTTACAACATTTCAGGAATTTGACTTATTTTATTTAAGAGTTGAATCCTTGAAAAGTTTGCTAACATATACAAATTCTCTTTCTGAAGTTGGAAGCTTTTTTTCGTGGTTGTGGTAATTGTACTAGCAGGCTGTGCAGTTTCTACTGCTTTAACTTCTAACTAATTGCTCTTAAATCATTTTTTAATCCATTCATAGCCTGTGCCCGACTGTTGGCGGAAGCAATCCCGGGCTGCGTGCAGAGCTGATCCAATCTCTGAAGGAGAAACTCAGCCTTATCTGTGGATTTTGTTGCGCTGCTCACTCTTCGGCATTTGCTTCACTTGCTGTAAGTTGCACGATCATTGGGTTTGCTAATTTACTTGTAACTTCTCAAATTTGTGTGAGAAAACGCTTAGAACCGACTTATTTTGCACATGAAAATAAGGATAAAGAAATATGCTTCCATCTTTTGTCTTTTAAACTATTCTTCAAAATGGCCTCCATTGGAAATTCTACTCATGATTTCCTACGCTTAAATCTGTTCATATTACAACTTAAAAATCAACCATTCTTCTGAAATTAGCAAGTACGTCATCTTTTATAATTGTAGATTGGAAGATCAAAATGGAATGACAATGTAGGGAGCTCCGGAATAATTATCAGATTGGAGACCCCTCTCAATGGCGTTGCCAGGCCATCCCTTTCAATTCAGCTCAATAGTGGCGTAGAGTTTTGATGTTGCTGTGCATTGTAAAGTTTGACTTGTGTACATATGTAGAAGCACTGACATTCAATGCTACTAAAAAAGAGGCAAAGAAACCATACCTTGTGAATGTAAATTCCAGTGTGTGAAAAACCTTCTGTTCAAGTTGGAGTACACCATTGCTATCTAATCACTCTTACACACGCTCGTTATTATGTAGATTAACTGAAAACTATATTTCTGTAGCCACTACAATCTCCATGAAATCCTATTTCACGAGCAATTTGCGGCAGGTGATTGCTCTTAAAGAGACCGAGCTTTTCCAGTGCAGTCACTCTCAAAATTATTCATGCCAAGTGGACAGTTAAAGATTTCATTTGGGATAATTTTTTTACTGCTTTTTACAGTAGTTTTTTAGAATAAAATTTTTTTAAAAGTTGTTTAAAAATAACGATTAAAAGCTATCCCAAACGAAATAAGTATATTCATTACTGTTATTGGACTTTTGCTATCAAAATTTGTAAGATGGCGGATCTAAGTTGTGGATCCATCACTAGATACCTTTTCTTGGTTGCTCGGGTTCACTTTGATCATGAGGGGGTTGGTAGGGTTACTCAAAGGGCAATATGATCCACCAATATTTTGATCACTAATATTTCGATCATAAGAAAGTGTGATATGCATTGTTCATTTTTATAACTATAGGGGATAATTTAGTATGCTCAGGAGTGACCCTCTAAAGATAGTCAATTTAATTCATTTGAAGCATTTTAAATGTTGGAGACTTTAAAATCTCTAGAAACTGAATGGATTGCTATCAAGCTCTTATAGGTCACTTTTTAGGTTTTATTTGTGATGAATTTTTTACTATTTCTTAAAGCAATTTTTTAGTATAAAAATTAAAATTTTTTTCAAAAAAATTATTTTAAGAAGCAGTAAGAAAATCATCTCAAACGAAGTCTTAATGTGCTAGAATTCTTTCATCTCTTCCACTGCATTAAGGATGTGCTACTTGCATCTCTTAGAGGACTATTCCAGTCCAGCCCCAAAAATATTGCTGACCTTCCATCTTTACTGCTGGGTTACCTATAATAGTTGAATATCCTTTACTTTGTATTGAAAAACTCTAATTAAAAAAGGGGGAGCTACTTTGTAACCGTTTTTCAATAATAATGGAAGCTATTTCTAGACTCTATAATATCTTTTCTGTAAATGATTCTTTTATACTCTCTATTCACTTGACTTACTGTATATATGTGCTATCAAAAATAATTGAGACAATCAACATGTGCTCTCTACTAGCTCGACTCTTACGTGCAATAGTTTGGAATCAGATATGGAAAACTATCCAACCACCATTGATTAATTGAATGATGATGATTATTCAAATACAATTATGGTTATAAAGTGCATTAAGGATCTTTAGCTCAATAACTATCATGCAGTACCGCACGTCTCGAGCGCAAGTTGAGGTTTCTCCACTTGCACCGCCTTTTCTCGATACTTTTAGCTAGACTCAATTGTCTCTTATAGGTTAAGCTATTTCAATCCAATGGACAGAGTGACAAATCTTCCCTTACCCTAAACTATTTGTGCTCTTAGCAAATCTTATTCATGAATCACGACAAGCTTCATATTCTTATATAGGATGAATTTTTATTGGGGGTAAGGCCCAATCATTTCCTTTTTTAGAATTCTTTGAAACAATACTATTTATAACTATGAGTTTTATATATCATATACTATTAGCCTTCAACTACCCACTATCGATTCTTACAATATTATTATCAATTCTTATGAACAAAATATATAAATCGTTATGAAACCATCATGCATATATATGCTTTTAATTTTCTTATATATTAGGTTCTCTCCTCTTATGTAATCAATTTCAAAATTTAATTAAATTATTATGGAAAATAACATCACTAAGTCCTTGGGAGTATATCTTAAAAGTTCCAATAAGGGCTCACATGTAAATTAGGCTTAGAGAACATCTTGGATAAAGTTTTCATTAAAAGTTCTTGAGAGGGTTTGCTAGTGATTGAGCTCTGATTGTAGAAGAGTATACAAGATCTTCATCTATTTGAAAGATCTCATAATGACACCAATGTTTTGAGCACTTGATGTAGAGTATATGAAGATCTTTATGATGAAGGAAACAATTGGATTGGTATCCCTTTAGGGTGGTGGTGGAAGGATTAATTGGGTGGTTAAAATGGGTATTTAGAGTTTATTCTTCCTGATTTTAGAGTGATTATGTGACATCCATATGTTTGCATGGGGAGTTGTACTTGATGAATGACCCAAATCTTGATACAAAGTTTTAGTTTTTGGCATTATCAATTGCCATTAGAGTTTCTCTAAAATGATGCCATCAATATCTATAAAATATGTTGTCCAAGGAACATGCAAAATCAGACTTATGTCTCTTGCAATAGAGTCATTTTGCAAATCTTGAGATTTAATTTTTAAATAAGGCAATATATTATCAACGTTAAAAATAGGAATTTGGCACATGTCAGAAGATAATTTAAGAAGATAAGCATTTGATTTTAGTTTCTTGAGAATTTTGAATAGACCAAAAACCTTGGCATGAAGCTTACTATATTTAGTGGGATAGTGCTCTAGGTGAATTTAAATTAAGACATGTTCTTTATTATAATTTTAGAAGAATGTTTAGAATTCATTGCATTTGCATATTTATTATTACTTAATTAGATTTTTTGCTTTGCTTGTTCAAGTAGATCATGATGGTTTTGTGTAAAGGTGAAAGAAACATCTAAAAATGAGAATATCTACCAGATTAATTAATTTTTTTTGGGTTAAACCATAAACAACTTTTCCGAGTCATTCTAAAAATAATATTATTATATACAAACATAAAAATAGGTAGATTCAAGTTTCATGTGCCAAAATTCGTACATATTAAATACCTTAGCAAGTTGCCTAAGGTTATATTAACACTTTTCATCTCACCTTTGATTTGGAATAATTTTTAATTATTCCAAATAGTTTTCATAACATTAAAAAAAAAAAAAAACAAATCTAACATCACCGTTTGAAACTATTACCCAAGGCAACCCATATAGTTTAATATTTTTTTTAAAGAAAAATTTGACTAAGTGGGAGGCATCATTAATTTTTTAATATGATAAGAAATGTGTCATTTTGGATAATCTATTAACAATCATAAAAATACTATTATGCCCATGAGTTATTGGCAATCCTACATTGAAATATATGGAAAGGTTCACCCAAGATTGATAAGGGACTGGGAAAGCAGATTATTTGTCAGCTCTTGTTTAATTATTTTTAGTAAGTTTATAAGCAAGATAATATGCAATAATGGGTTCAACATATCTTTTTAGGGAGGGCCAAAAAAATCTTGATTCTAGATTTTAACTTAACCAAAGTGTCCCACCATACCTCTAGAGTGAAGCTCAGTTATAAAAAAATATTGAAGAGATGATCTAGGAATGCAAAGCTTATTTTCTCCATGAAGACAACCATGAAGAATAAAAAGAGGCTAGTTAAAGTAAGAGGTTTATCTATGTAGTCTTGATAGTGATCTTGATAAAGAAAAAGAAAATTAGAGGCGCAGGACTTCTAAAAGTATTGAGATTTGCTATTCTAAAGAGGCATAACTAAAGCGACCCATGATAAGATATCTACAACTTTATTATCCAGACATATTTTGTGTTTCAAAATAAAAGAAAATTTTTAAAGAAATTCAACTCATTTTGCTTAACTTTGATTAAATTTCTTTAGATGCTGACAAACTTAGGAGCATAATTTTCAAAATATAGTATAAATTTATTATGTAGTAGGTAGTATCTAAGTGTTTAAGGGATTGGATAATGACATAAAATTCTTTATAATCGGTAGAGTAGTGTTGTTTTGCTTCATTTAACTTTTTATTATAGTAAGCAATGAGCTGATTCTCTAGATTGAGCACTTCACTTATACTGATTCCAAAGGCATCATAAGTAATTTCAATGAGCTTAGAAAAGTTAGATTACAGAAGGACAGGTGAAGGGTTTATGACAAAATTTAATCTCATCAAAGGCTTTGGCCACATTAGTTATTCATATGAACTTATTCTTCTTAATGATGCATGTGATTGAGATCATGATTATGCTAAAATCTTTAACAAACCACCTATAAAATATGATTACTCCATGATTCTAACATATGCAAATAATTCTGATGTTGGCTACTTCATAATTGATTTGAATAAAGTAGGGTTAAGTTAGAGTCCATTAGTTAAAATAATGAACCTTAGGAATTTGAAGTTTCTTCCAAGGAAGAAATAATTTTTCAATATTGATATAAAGCTTTTTGGATCTTAAAGTTTCAAAAATAATTCAAAGATGCCCTAAATGTGACTTTTCATCTATGCAATAGATCAAAATATCATTAAAATAGATTACTTAAAGTTTCTATGAATGGTTTAAATATTTTGGTCATCAAACTCATAAATCATAAATATACTAGGAGCTTTGGATAACCCAAAGAGAACAACTAACTATTCATATTGGCCATTTGGTGTATGAAAAGCAATATTTCATTAATCACATAATTTAATCCTAATTTGATGATAGCCACTACTAAGATCAATTTAAAAAAAAAAAAACAAAATGATCGAATTAAAAATAAGATCAAGCATGTCATCCACTTTAAGAATAGAGAACCTATTCTTTATTGTGATCTTAATTATGACATGACTATCTATACACAGTCTCTAAGATCTATTCATTTTTAGCATGAGATGAGTAGTGATAGTACTAGGACTAAAGTTTTATTATAATAAGTCATTCTTTATGAGGTCATTTAGCTAACATTTGCAATTCTACATGTTTAGTGGGGGTCTTCCTATAATGGGGTAGGTTAGACAATTACAAACCTAAGATGAAGTCAATGACATGCTAGACATCTCTCATTTGAGGTAGCTCATTAGGTAATTCATTCAGAGTCATATCCAAGAACTAAAAAAGAAGAAAAGAGACCACAACATGTATTTGAGTCTCTTAAGGGGTGTGGAAACAATTAAGTTTTATAGTTAATCTTGATGAGCATGAAATATATTTTGAAACACATTAAATTTTTCATAAAGTAGATACAATTTTCTTTTTGTGGTTTGATGGAAGATGTTAAAATTACATTGAAAAATTTTAAATAGATCTAAGGTGACAACCTTAGGAGGCATGTTGATATGCATGCTATAATATATATTTTTTTACATAATGAATGAGAAAAAGAAAAGTGGGGAAATGCTTAAGATTAGAGAGAGATAGAGAATACTTGAGTTTAATCAAAGTGAAATTGAGGCCAAGAAAACTTCCAAGATGAGGAAGCACAAGACCACTTACATTCCAAGTGTCCTTAGACAACTTATATCTTTTTTACAAAATTCTATTTAGCCTTAAAAGTATATATTTTAACACAATATATTCTAATGCATGTAAGAAGAATTTTTATTTTTATTTTTTATGAATTTCTCAAAGCAAGAAATCCTTTCAACTGTGAACTATTCACCAGCATAGAATTGGCAAAAATTAGGTTAGATTCGACTGCAAAAATGGTGAATCGGCAAACCGATCATGGTTTCATTTTATTATTATGTTCAAATTATCACTATTTTTAATTCCAAGCTATTAAAATATAATTTTGAATTAAATAATTTCAGAAAATAAATTATCAAAACTTAAAAGAAAGTAAGAAAGCCTTGCTTTCTATTTTTTGTCACATATTTTATCCCTACATTGCCTGCCTATCTCACCCTCTTGGCCTTTAGTCTCAGTTAAAATTATAAGATATAAATTAAAAATATAATTAGAACTAGAAGACATTTAAATCTAAAGTTATAGAAGATATTTTTTGTGTTTATTCTATATTTCATGAAATAGTCATTTTTAATTTTATCACATATTTGTTTCATTATTATATTATTTAATTAATATTTTTTAATATTAATATGATAATATAATAATTATAATAATTAAATTATAAATATGTAAATAAAAAAAATGTTGTCAACTAATTAAAACCAAAGCAATCGACAAGTTCTTTCAAGCTTTTGCTAATGGGTCGTCTAATTTCAATTTTGCCACTGTGCTAAGTGGGTGCCTATCATAAAGGAGAAAACAAGCTTTGACAAATGTGCATGCTGAGTTAATTTTCTCTTCTAGAAAAGAGATTGCACTTCGCAAAGTTTGTTTATTTTTTCATATTCCACTTAAGAATAAAGGCCAAATTAACCTTTTGAGATTCTTTTGATATCCATCCACCTTAGCTTTAGCTTAGAGTAATTTAAATTTAGCAACTTATTTTGGTATGTTGGTTGAGATTTTTGGCTATCAATTAAGAGGTCTTTAGTTCGAGCCTTACGTATATAATGTGTGTGTGAATTGAACTTCAAAAAAAAAAAGTGTACTTTAGATTATATAAGCTACAAAGCTTTTTTTTTTTGTTTTGGAGAAAAATTAGGTCGGGATATCCTTCATTAATATATTTTTGTTAAAACTGTTAATTATTAAATTATTTCGAGATACACATAGTATATGATTAATCAATCAATTATTATATTGCACTTATTTTCAAAGAAAATTTAATTACCCAATTTTTTTTAAAGGTAATAAATTTGGTTTCATGAGACATGATTGACAAGATTATTGCGTAATAAAATAATTGTTTTTAATAATTTGATAGAAATATCTTATAATTTAAGAAAATTATTTTGCCTCAAAGTAAATATAATAATAAATATTCTATATCATTTTTTGGTTTAGTAATTATATACCATTTACAAGTTCAACTTGAAGAAATCAATTTGTCAATGAGGGTATTACTTGAGTTGATATACATTGATATATACTTGTATAGTTAATTATCATGAATGAGTTCGAGGTAGGTGGGATTAATCTTGGATCTAGATTTATCCATTTTGATATTAGAATCCTATTTGCAATATTTATAAAATTATAGTAGAACAATAAACAGAGCAATTAGAGGGAAAGAGAGAAATGCTCCAAGGATTCGATTGATAAGATAGTTACATATAAAACTCTATTAGACATGGATATGAGTAAGAAAATTAGTGGGTACACATTGTAAGCTCCTTGAGCAAGTGGCTAGGAGAAGTTCATTATTGCGTAGACATGGTTTCAAGTCCTTGGATATGATTAACGACTTGTTGGTAAAGTCTATGACTCTGGGTAGGTGCATGATAATCTCTCCTAATAGCTAGGTGAATGGCCATTCAAGATGGGACATGTGATCTTTCATGCTGGAGCGAGCAACCTCATTAGTTGCAATGATCAGTGGCTCCAGTTGTTGGGAAGAGTGACCCTGCTAGCTGGGGCATGTGACACCATTGGTTGGGGGTGAGTGACCTCACTAGTTTGGGTCAATGGTCTCATTGGTTAGGCTAGTACTCCATAGGCTGGGATAAACATATCTTGATAATTAGTGAGTCCTATTAGTTCGTGCCTTGAGTATATTTGGGTGTACACTTAGTTTCTTTATTTTTTTATGTCTTTCGAGTGAAACTTATAAATAGAACAAGAAAATTAGGTAAACTATTAATTACCATTGCTAAAAAAATAATGGAGAAAAGAAAGATTATACCATCTTATTTAATTCCCATCTCATGAGTTGTGCCTTATTTATGCATTTACTAGAACTAATTTGAATGTTGTACATGAAAACATCAATTAAGGCTTATACATATAACTTGGATTCTTTCATTTGAGTCTCTCTCTCTCTCTCTCTCTCTCTCTCTCTCTCATCTTACTATAGCTATAATTTTGTTTAAAAATTTTCCTCATGGTCGAGTCATCTCCAAAGTTGCACTTAAGTGCAACAAACCAATTAGTGGCAAAAATTAACTAAGTATATCAAATAAAAAGCTTATTAAAACAAACAATACTATATTACATAATTTTTTGTTTTTAAATTTTTAGAGCAATGGAATTTCTAAAGACCGATTCAAAGCAAATGTTAAAACTTAGGAACGATTGAAAGTTCAAAATGATCAAAACAGAACTCTCCAAATAAAAGCATGTAGAAAATAAAATATAGTAAAGTAAAAAAGAAAAAGAAAATTGCAATTTTGTAGTGGTTCGATCGAACTCGATCTACATCCACTCCCCAAAGGTCCTCTTATTTGGGTATTCCACTAGTAATGCTCCTTCTGCACTCAACAAGGTAGAAAAACCCATCTCCATTCTCAAGTGAAGAATGACCTTCAAAAACACTTCCTCCAGAAAAGGCCAAACCCTCCTTCTGCTTCTCACAAATGGCGAAGACGTCGCTCCCTGCTTCTGCTCCTTGCAATGGCGGAGACGCCGCTCCCCCTTATGGTCCTCGCAACAGCGAAGATGCTGCTCCCTAGCCTCCTCGGCTAGTAAGGTCTCTCACTTAAGGACTTCTTCCCTAGAGTCCAAGATCTCCACAACCACAACATAGAGGAATCAAGGTGCAAGCCAACGAGGACAACCGTGTGACTCCCTCACACTCCCCTTGACTCTCTCAAGGAAAACCTCTCAAACTCACCTTCTCTCTCTCCCAAGTGGTTTGGACTCTCTCACAAGCAAGGAGACACTTCTCACTCTCCAAAGCTCTCTCACACAGAAGATATATCGTTGACTACTCAACCCAACCCCTTGTGCCTTACATGAAATAATTAAAGTGGGCTATTTAAAGTAAACTCTAATTTTTAATTTAATGCTTTTGATCATACAATATGATACTAGGTTTGTACTATCCATTTACTTTAACTCCCATTTCAGATCGTCATGTATAATATTTAGTTGTACAATACAATCTGTTATATCGAATTAGAGATTTTCTAGGACAAAGCAGGGTTCGTCCAATGAAGGTTCTGTTAAATCAGATTGTATGATTCATATCATACAATACAATATTTAATCAAGATTTGATTCCTTCATCTACGGATAAAATTAGGAAGTATTCATTAATAATCATACAATATAAAATCTGTTATACAATAAAATTAATTCAAATTTCAAAATTTAAATTTGCCTAATTTTAGTAATATAGATTCAACGGCGAGGTTTTATCAAAATAAATGAGCATCATGTATGATTAGGTATGTAGTTAATTAATTTAATTAAATATTTGAATTAGTAGATCATACAGTATGATTAAGATCGACAATACAATTTAACTAAGAATTTAAGTATTCAGTTTTCTTCCCCCTTATGAGTGTGTGCTAGATTGTCTTGCAAACATACACCTAATTACATAAAATACTCAGTAATAAAATAATGACTCTTATTATAATTTTAAATAGACTCAACATGGCCTTTGAAATTTGACTTACCAAGGCATAGGGGTGGAATCTTCATGCTTGGTAAAGTAGAAGGTCACAACTATGACTAGTTTAGAGGTTATAGTCCTAGTATTTTAGAGAACCTTTAGAATATTACATCTAAAGAATCATTTGGCATCTCTATTATCAAAATAGCTCTCGAAAACCGCTCCATAACTCCTTCGATAACCCTTTCAATCTTCTCCTTGATCTTAATGAGCTGCTTGTTAATCATGAACTGTTGGGTATTCATATTTATGGAGGCTTCTCAATTTTGTGATATTACTTCTCGTGTTGTCTAGTTTCAAATTCATGGCATTAATCTATGCTCATCGCATCTTTTTGGCTATTGAGTTTAGATCTTTTCAATGCAATTCTAGAACCTTACTTGCAACTTATAGGATTTTAGCAAAATAGTAAGTAGAGAAAAGTGTGTGTGTGTGGGGGGGGGGGGGGGGGGGTAGTCAATTGGTACACATCAAAGCTCCATAA
This sequence comes from Dendrobium chrysotoxum, assembly GCA_019925795.1. Taxonomy (NCBI): domain Eukaryota; kingdom Viridiplantae; phylum Streptophyta; class Magnoliopsida; order Asparagales; family Orchidaceae; genus Dendrobium; species Dendrobium chrysotoxum. Next base: position 25,105,426 of record CM034301.1, on the reverse strand, counting down.
ACGATTGGCTCAAAGAAGTCACCGACTGAGTAAACAAGTTTGCAAGTCTTATATAAGGAAGGTTGAGTTCCAGGCGAAGTCTCTTGCTTGGGGTGGTTGTAGGTGAGCCTCTACTAATAACTAGTTTAACGACCACTCAAGCTTGGGCAAGTGTTTCTCCAAGATAAGGTTAGTGGACCACTGGCAATGGTGAGCATATCTTGATCATTGATGAGTTTGATTGAACTGCGCCTTAATATAATTGGGTGTACAATTTCTATATTGTGGCTATGCTAGTGGGCAACCATCACAAATGAGATCTGGATATGTGAACTATTGACTCAACAAAGCTTTGACAAATGTTCTTAAAGAGTTAATTTTCTCTTCTAGAAAAGTGATTACACTATGCAAAGCTACCTTATTCTTTTTACTATCCCATTTGTGAATAAAGGCGAAATTAGCCTTTTGAGATTCGTTTGATATCCAACCATCATAGCTTAGAGTACTTTCATATTATGAAGCCCGCTTTCAGATTAATTCGGTCCATACTATAAGAATATTTTTAAGCTATAAAGCTTTTTTTTTTCTTTTTCTTTTTAGCTTTTACAGAAAATTTAGGTGGAGATATTTTATCTCAAATTTAATTATGATAAATCTGTTAATTATTATTATTATTTTTAAAGATATATATAATATGTGAATAACTAATCAACTATCATATTGCATTTATTTTTCAAAGCAAATCCAATTGCCCAAAAATTTTATTACTATTTTTTTCTGATAAAAGTGAACAGTCATGATTTTACAAAACATGATTGGAAAATTCTTGTCTTATAAAATGAAAATAAATGTCTTATATTTTTATAAAAGTATTTTATAATTTAAGAATTTTCTTTTTATTTTTGAGAAAATTTAGGTTTCATTTGGGACAGTTTTCTTACTATTTTGTTTTTAAGATCGGAAGCATAGTTTCTATTTGGCCATTCCTTTTACGCTGCTTCTACAAAATTTTGTGCTATTAAGATGCTTTCTATAACAGCTTCCAAAAAATTACTTTCTCCATAGCAGCTTTATAATCATCTTTTTAGAAAGTTGTAGTCATCCCAAACGAACTTTTAGTTAAAAATATTCGAAGGCCTTGTTTGGGACAACTTTTTTACTGTTTTATTTTTTCATATCGTGATAATAATTTCTATTTAGCCACTAATTTTTCACTGCTTTCAAAATAATTTTGTACTAGAAAATGACTTTCTATAACAGCTTTAAAAAATAACTTTCTCTACAACAATTTTATAAAGCAGCATGAAAGCCGTCCCAAACAAAGTCGAAATCATTTATTTGTTTAGTAATTAATAACGTTTGTAGGTTCAACCATAAGAAATTATTTCGTCAACCAGCGTGCTAAGTGGGCTGATATACGTAGACTTGTATGGTTCATTATCTCGTCCGTGATGGTGGGGATACCAATTTGGGGTTTTGGTGAAAAGATTATGGCCATTGACCTCTTCCCCTCACAGTTTTTATAGACAATTCTGGTGTGAATGCCATCAAGATTCCCCTCTTTTTTGTCCGTTGGCCACACTTGGTCCCTGTTATAGTCGTCTCTTCAGTGTAGCCATGTGGGTTCAACCAAATTCGACAACGATGGCTTTAGCTTAAAAGGTTTTAAGTCATAGTATATCAACATCATTTTGATTATATAAAAAAAAAATCAAGAATTATATAGGTATAATAGCTTGTTTATCTCTATAAAAAGATTTATTTGAAAAGTAAATTCTATTATATTATTAAAATGTTACAAAGTAAACAAAATTGAAATTTATGTAAGCAAACTATATTGAAATATTGTATATGATCAATGCTATAACCCGTAATTAAACAGAGTTTGCTACTCTGGTAGGCTTTTTATGTGAATCGGCCTCTATATTACCTTCTTCTCGTCATTCGTCGCGACCTTCTTTTCCTTTCAATTTTGTGCTTATCCTTTTTGTTTTGACCACTAACTTTTGTCAGTGGGTTTTTTGTAACCTTTTGCTCCCCTCCATTGATCAACTCCATCCTCGCTTGACATCACTGATCCCTCCCTCCGCAAATCTCTACTTGCGCACGAGGCCCGTCTTTTTTCTCACTTAGCTCCAAAACAGAACTAGCGCATAATCTATTTTTGGGATCTATACCTTCCTGTCTAATGACTACCTCACTTACCCAAACCGTAAACTAGAGATCAATTATTTCTTATCAGACTCCTAACAATAACTTCAATCTTTCTTATAAGAAATACTATAAGAATGTTGTTTCTTCTATGATGAGGAAATTAACTAGGGAGCTAAGGGATGGGATCACACGTTAGTAGGCTATGTTCTTAGGTGGAGGCCTTTTTATTGTGCACTGATTGCAATGATTAAATGCCTTTGGTCTCCAAAAGGTAACAGGGATTTGCTTGCTTTTTCTAAAGATTTTTCCTAGTTACAATTCTCTTTTGTAAAAGACTACAGCAAGACAACGTTTTGGTGATCGGTGGGAAGGCTCTCATTATTGAAAAATGGATATGGAATTTTAAGCTTGTGAAGGACCATTTTGCTAAGATCTCCATCTATATCATACTTCCTGATTTACCCATTCATTGCAAAAAATGCAGAAGGGATATCCAAAATTGTGAGCAAAATTGGCTACCCTACAGTCATGAGGGACATTAATCCATCTATGGTTAATGGCTGGAAGCCTTATGTGTCTATTGTGTTCACCATTAGTCATAGGAATCAACATTGTCCCAAATATGTGAAAGAACTTATTCAAAATAATTTGAATATTATCATATCTATAGGAAAGGGCTCTGAGTCAAGTTCTTCTCTAAGTCTAGAGGCCCTGCTTGAAACATCTCGAAATCATCTCTTTACACCATCTCAATTTTACTAACCCTCAATACAACTAACGCTCAAATCCCTGGTAACATCTAGCAAGCCTTTATCAACCCTCAATACCACTTAGCACTTAAATCCCCAATTCTAACACTCAAATCTCCAAAAACATCTAGCAAGCCTTCTCATTTAATCCATCATTTCCCTTAAACCCAAAACCTAACAAACAGTCAAACCCCCCCGCCCAACTCTTAGCCCTTCAAACTCCTTAGGGCATTCTATTGATGTCTAAGACATTTCTATGTCAAATTAATTTAGCCATGTGAACTTGACATTGATTCCCACATCTATAGATCTTACTATAAGACCGTTCATATTACCGAACCTCCCTTAAACTACTATCCAAGACAAAGACCCAAATAAAACAAAAGAATACCTAAATCAAATTTATGATTTCTTTGAGCCTAAGTATAAAAAGAAGAATAAACAACAATTAAACTCTTGATATCATACTTGACATTAGCTTATTAGAATGTGAAAGGCCTCAAGACTATTGTGCATGTTCGAGGCTGTAAAAGGTTGGTTAAAGGCTTGATATTAAATATTTTCTATCTTATGGAAATAAATAAGAGTTAGGATATTCTCCAAGATCCTTTTCCAAATCCTAAATTATCCATTCTTCTGAATTAAGAAAGTTGTCATAGTTTGTTTGCAAAGCACGGGTGGAAGAATTTAGATCAAATTGAATTATTTATGTATCTTCTTCAAGATTATTTTCCATACCGCTTAGCTCATCCATGATAAGGTTATGTCTTGAGAAATGTCTAAGTCCTACATATTTTAATATATATAGCTAATGATATGAGAGACGGAAGAATATTTGGGCTTCTCTCTATGATATGTCTTATTAAGTTAATCAAGAATGGCTTATTTTGAGAGATTTCAACTATGCTATCTATAGCCATGGAAAAGTTGGAGGGAATCTGACCCCCTCAAGTAAATTGATTTATTTAAATAATTGTATCTTTTAAAATGGAGAAATGGAGCTTCAAAGAACTAGACTTTTCCATACTTAGTCATACTTTTAGATCGATAATCCCTTCTTTACCAAAATCGACATGGCTTATTACAACATTGAGTGGTTCCATCTATTTCCCTCCTCGTTCTATATGATTCACCTCTTTATATATTTATATTAATCTCGATTTTCTATCGATCTTGAAAACTTTAGAAAAATATATCCCATGTTCATCATTTAAAACTATCGGACTAACATGCATGATTATAAAGCTAAGGTGGCCTTGGGTTGAGCTAAACACACTTTTGGAGATCTTATCTTTGTGTTGTACAACAAACTCAAAGCTGTAAAATTTTCTCTCAAAGACACTATTTTATTTTTTTGCATTCTAGTGATTCTATTAAAAAGAGTAATGAGACAACTCTACAAATCTTGGACAAAGATCCTCTCAACCCATCTTTGATACTCGATAATAATTTTTAGCATGAAAAATATTCTCAACCCAATATTCTTGAAAGTAAATTGGTAAAGTAAAGAGCTAAGTCACTTGTCTCACTACAAAGAGATGATAACATTAAATTCCATTATAACTTATTAAAAGAAAATTTCAAACCATATCATGGAATTAAATTTTCCATCTAGAATAATTTCTACACATCATGAGATAACAAATGAAATCATATATTGCTACAAAAAATGTTTCAATAACTAGAACTCTTCAAATCTTTCTCTAAATATTCTTATGGGGGCCATAATTCTTACATCCCTTATGAAAGATTTTACCAACCCAAAAAATTTGAATGCTTTGGAAAGTAATAATTACAAAATTCTTGACTCGAATGGTTTCACTGCTAAGGTTTTCACATTTTTCTAGGTGATAGGGGTGTACACACACATACAAGATAGGTTGATATAATGGCAAGTGCTATTATAGCTACTATTTAGCTTATGCAAATATAGAATTTTGTGCATAAGCTTATACACACTACTTAGTTTTCTAATAGAAGTTTAATTTGTCTATAGTGTAAATCAAGTTTAAATAGTTGTGCACACTATCATATCAAGTAATAAAATGATGAATAGAGTATCGATCCCATTAGGAACAACCAAGAACTAACCTTTATTTAATTTACTAAAATTAACTAAATTGCTAGGTTTATTTAGTTAACTAATAAAAATTGGTATTTGAAATTTAAAAGTAAATGCTTTAAAATGCAAGAACAAAAGTTTTCTAATTTTTATAATGTTCTGAACCTACGTATCCTTAAAAAAAGCCTGATTGCATTAGAGAGGGTTAGTTCTTATGGTTGTTGTGGATAAGAGCAATTGTGTTCATCATCTTTGTCGAGCTCGTCGGGATGTAGGCTAGGATCCTCACTAACTCTAGTTAAACTATCTCCTTAAGATTGCATAATCCTAACCAGCATATGTTTATACATTGTAGTATTACATTCTAAGTTCTCTAATTGTTCTTCTAATCTATCTGTTGAGGCTCAAGATCACATTATGTTTTGAATTTATGTAAGGCCTATACGTAAATCAACTTATGCTCAAAGAAAATAAAAATAGTGTGGATGTAATAAACATTAAATCCTACTTTAAGTAATGCATGCCATTTAATTCATCACATATTCAATATAGTTTATTAGCTAAATATGGAGGTTTTAGAATAAGTAACCAACAAAATAAGCACAACAAACATCGTATTATTATAACTAGTTTATACATACAATCACAAGATATAATGTGAAACACTGGTTCAAAAGCAATTTAACGATCTTGGCTCATTCCTTTGCCTTGCTCCACTTCAATATTGAACTCTAATATAATAAACACAAGCCATACTCTCCCTACACACACTAAAAAACACTCCCAACATGACACTACAAATGACTCCTCCAACTGGCTAACCTCTTTTTCATAAGGAATAAGGGAACTATATATATAGGAACTAGCATTACGGTGTTGGATTGGTTGCTCTACGGTGCCGCTGAACTGGCTCGTTAGTTCACCAATGGTCGCTTCGGTTCACCAGTCCAACCATCCTCTACTGCGATACTGGGTGGTTTGGCACTATGGTGCTTCTATCTAACTCTACTATTATGATTGGATAACACTTTGACGTTAAGCTCTCAAGTAGATTTTTGGTAAGTTCTCCACTATGGTGCTGAAATGAGTTCTAGTGTTGTGGTGATGCTTTGCTAGCACTGCAGCTCTGGTTCAATTTTCTTATTTTTCTTATAGTTTCTTGCATAGTACACAAGGATTACAAGCACAAAATAATATAATCATAGGCAAATAACATAACAATTTTTACCTTATCAAATTTCCCCAAACTTTAACTATTACTTGTCTTCAAGTAATGAAAATTCTACTGGGATAAAATTTCTTTACCTTTTTTCTTAAGTATAATTTTTGGAATAAAATTAAATTAATAATCTAAGCTATATTTTATGAAATACATAAGTTAGAAGATTTTTTAATAAAACAATTTATAACATCCTAATTCCTCACTTTAAATTAATATCCTTTTTAAACCAAACTCTTGCGGGTGAATAATTTTGACTAGCTTATTTAGGTTTATTAGAATTTTTGGAGTTAATAAAATTGCTTGTTTACTTAATTCTTAAATGTACATATTAGCTTTCTTTAAGTATTTTGATTCTAATAATTCCCTTTGGAGTATATAAGTAGGGCTAGACGTTACAAGTATTAACTCATTTATATTTTGATATTTAACAACTTTTTAATTTTTCTTTTCTTATAATTTTTATTTGGCTTAGTATCTTATAGAAATTTTGAATACCTATATATTGCCTCACTTATTACTTTTAAGCAGGACTAGACATTACAGGTAATAATTTTTTATATTCAGGTACTTTAGCCTTTTCATAATTTTTAAATTTTTTTCTTTTTGTTAACTAAAATACCTTATTTTGATTTTGATTCTTGTCTCTTGCATATACACTCATTATACCAACTTAAAGTTGTTAGAAGTTTCATAATTCCCTATTTACTTGGTTTTTAGGTGATTTAGGATAACTCTAATAAGTCAGTTTTCATTACTCCTGAAACTTAGTAACCTTAATAAGTAGTCAAGTGCTTAAGTGATTTTTAGAAATTTTGACTTATCCATAATTAATAATTTTAAATGAAAAGATTAGTTGTTATTTTATAATAATTTTATAAGGAAAATTTTGTATGTTGTGGACTATCAAATACTTATGGATCTTTATTTTGCATTTTCCAAAATTCATAACTCAAATAAGAAGTGCAGTAGTAAGATAGGTAATAATTCAAAATTTGGAGAAATTTATTTCATTAATTTTTCTTAAATTACATAAACATAAACAAAACATGTAGAAATTTTTTGCAATAGTAAAATAAAACTAAAATAAATAAAAATAAGTTTAACTGAAAAAAATACAATAACAATTACCAAAAAAAAAAAAAAGACTAAACACTAAAAACTAACAAAAAATTCTTTTTCTAGTAAAAAAAAAATAACAAATACAATATAACACCATAGTAGGGCTCTCCCTACTCATCATCATCATTCATCAACTTCTTCTTCAGGTGCTATTGCTGAGGGTGCGACTCCTAGATACATTGTACTGGGGGTTGGCTAGGAATGAAGTTTTGTTGACCATGGGAGTCCATCTCCCAGCTCTTAAACATATTGTTTAGAGCTGCATTGTAATCAACTTGGTATTGATATTGTTTTTGGTGCTGCAGTATCATGTGGTCATTGTGGCTATACATCCCCTACATTAACGAAGTCAATTTTTCCCAAAGTGATATGCAGAAACCTTGATCTGATCTACTCAATCTTGAAGGTCTGCCACCTGATCTCCTAGCATCTTAGGATCTCAGCCACTTTGTTGCATGGGTTAGTTTGAATGGACGATCCCTCACCATGTTCTAACAAGGTGATTTTGAAGGACAAGATCTTGGATCGTTAGGGAGGAAGCAGGCATGACTTACTCCTCCCTTGGGTTCCCTACTACCCTTACTGATTCACAAAGGTCACAAGTTAAATAAGGATGCCCTAGTCCCATAGAATTTGACCCCCTAAGCATATAGTGGATAGGATGAAAAAATAAATTTGTTGAAATCCACTGTTATATCCTTTTGAATACAATAATTTAAAATCACCCTCTCTTTGTTACATCACTAATTTTTTGGCTAGGCATAAGCTTAACAGAGATAAAGTAGTGCGAAGCTTTAGACTCATGGGTGCGGGTAGAATTAGGAAAATTAATTATTTTGTCTTCTCTCTTCTTCCACTAGGTATTCAAATCCCTCCAAGGTAGGTATCTAATAATCTCTTTATATTTAATGGCAGTGGTGAAAAAAATTTAGGTATTCATCCCCTCTAAATTAGAAGTTAGGGGTAGAAAAGATTTGGTTAACGAAGATGAGAGTGAAAGGAACCCACTTACCCCAGAAAAACACATTCATTCTGGGGCTCCTTTGCGTTGGTGAAGTTGGTGAATAATTTCCAATTTATGAAGGATTTAGCAGGGTGAGGGTGATTACAAGGTAGTCCCAATCGTGGCTAGTGATTTGGACCTAGATAATACCCCCATGATTGTCAAAACCTCTCTATAAGATAATGAATTTATTGACCAAATTATTATACTGCTCTTTGACGGTAGCACTTAGGAACCTATAAGAGTCATAGGAGGACAAGATCACCCTCTTCCTACCAATGATTAATTTTATGGCCATTTCTTACATAAGGAAAATTTATAGGGAACCTAACACTCAAAAGCTTTAGGACTAAATAATATAAAAGCATAAAAATGCAAATAGGAAATGAATATTCAGCCAAAGCTATATTTATAAACTGAGCAGTACTGCAATGCTGGCTTACGTAGCACTGCGGCACTCAGTCAACTTTGGTAAACATGGGTACTAGCGATGCAGCACTGGGGATAAATAGCACTATGGTGCTACCCTTAAAAATTAGAATAGTAGGCTTTTTTTAATCATAAGACTGCCACAGTGCTCAAAGTGATTACTGTAATGCTCAAAGTGACCACCGTGATGCTCAAAGCGACTACCCTGGTGCTTAAAGTAACCTCCACCATGACACTTCAACTACCCTATTAAATTTTTGACTAATCACTTTGGCACTTAATCAGACAAAATGACTGGAGAGCTCAATATCGTGGCACTAAAGGTGCATCACTGTGATGCTCTGAAGGTGAAATTGGCACTGCACTATTGGATTACTCCAGTACTTCGACATGATCGATCAAATTAAACATTTTGATAATTATTATAGCACTGCAACACTAGGATGAATTTTGAATTTTTTAAAATTAATTCCTATACTCTAAATGATCTATAAGACACACACAAGGAGAAATCTAATATCGTTACAAGACACAAAATATTCTAAATTTAACAAAGATCAACAAATATATAATTTTAAAATTAAACATAGGGATAACTTGGGTTGCCTCCCAATCAATGCTAAGTTTGTAGTCTTCAACCAAGCTAAACTCCTAAGACAAAACACATGGATAAATTGGGTTGCCTCCTAAACAATTGTCAGTTTATAGTCTTCAGCTAGGCTATGCTAATGTCCTATTCAAGACGAGCTAGCTCAATAGAGCACCTAAAGCGATCAACATCTCCTCTAAGAAATAGTTTCATTCTCTGATCATTGAATTTGAGTAGTTTTAGGATCATGAATATAAACAGCTCTGTAAGAATAAACTTTTGCTATAGTGAATGGTTCGTACCATCTAGACTTTAATTTTCCTAAAAATAATTTTAATCTTGACTTATACCGAAGAACTTCTTATCTAGATTCAAATTACTTACTAATAAGATTTTGATAATTTCACTTATTAATTTGTTCCTTATATATATTTTTACATTTTTATAAGCCTCATGTCTAAATTCATCTAGCTCATTGAACTACATCATTCTTTTCTCTTTAGTATCCTTAGGATTATAACTCAATTCTTTTACTGCCCAAAATGCTTTATGATCAAGTTCTAATGGAAAATGGAAGGATTTTCTAAGATCATTCTATAGGGTGTTATTCCAATAGGTGTCTTAAATGCAGTCCTATAAGCCCAAAGTGCATCATCTAACTTTGAAGCTCAATCTTTCCTATTAAAACTTACAATTTTTTCCAAAATTAATTATATCTCCCTATTACTAATTTTAGCATGACCACTAGTTTGGTGATGATAAGAAGTTGCTACTCTATGTTTAATACCATATTTAAGAATTAAAACCTCCACCCGTTTATTGTAAAAATGGCTTCCCCCATCACTAATAATCACTCAAAGTACTCGAAATCTAAAAGAAATATATTTTTATTTAGAAATTTAATAACCACTTGAGCATCTATTTTTGGGGTTGCTACTCCTTCAATTCACTTGGAGACAAAATCAACTACTATCATAATAAATTGATTCTAAATGATTGCACAAAAGATTCCATAAAATCAAGTCCCCTAACATAAAAAATCTCAACTTCCAACATAATGCTAAGAGGCATTTCATTTCTTTTTGTAATATTACCAATCCTCTAAAATTTATAATATTTTTTTTACATAATCATTTGCATTTTCAAATAGGGTAGGAAAATAAATTCTTGATTTGATGATCTTAAAAGCAGTTCTAAAGCCTCTAAAATGACCTAAATACTCAAAATCATGCAAATTCATTTTTAGGAATACATCACCAAATGACTTGGTCTTTACACCTCCTAAATAAGAGTGAATCATACAAAAAAATAGAACTTAGCATCATGCAAAAATTTATGCCTTTGGGTATAAGACATGTCAGTAGGAATAACCCCACTAACAATGTAATTTACCAAACCAGCACACCAAGGCATATCAAACAAATTCAAAGAAAATAAAATCTCATTAGGAAAAATCTCATTTAATGATTGTCACATGCAGGTTTTTCTAACTCGATACTAGATAAGTGATCAACCACCTAGTTATTTGTTTCCTTGTTATCCAAAATTTCTACATCAAATTCTTACAATAAAAGAATCCACTTTACCCATTTAGGCTTGTCATCTTTCTTTGTCATAAGAAATTTAATAACATAATGATTAGTGTAAACTAAAACACGGATGCCAATCAAATAAGATTTGAACTTATCAAAGGCAAAGACTATGGCTAATAATTTTTTTTTCAATGGTTATGTAGTTAAATTACTTCAAGGTTTTGCTAGCATAGTAAATATCATAAACAATTTTATATTTTCTTTGCCCTAACATAGCTCCTATAACTTAACACTAGCATCACACATAATTTCAAAATGTAGTGTCCAATAAGGTGTAGCAATGACTGGTTTAGTGATTAAGATTTATTTTAAAATATTAAAAGATTTTAGGTATTCTTCATTAAATCAAAAGGGTTATCTTTTTCAAGTAAATGATATAAAGGTTTTGAAATTTTAGAAAAATCCCTAATGAATTGTCTATAAAAGCCAACATGACCCAAAAACTTCTTACTCGTCTAGCAGAAGTGGGTGATTAAAGGTTTACAAAAACATGCCCTTTTGCCTTATCCACTTTAAGACCTTCTTCAAAAAAAATTATGGCCCAAGATAATGCCTTTTGATACCATAAATTAACATTTTTTTTCTAATTTAACACCAAATTTATTTCAACACATTTTTTCAAAACCATAGTTAAATATTCTAAATAAGAATCAAAAGTGGTACCAAATCAAAATTGGTACCAAAAATAGAGCAATTATCCATGAATATCTCAATGCGCTACTCAAATAAATAAAAAAATGGAAATCATATATCTCTAAAAAATAGTAGGGGCATTGTATAAACAAAAAAACATTATCCAATAGGCCAAAGTCCCATAAGGACTAGTAAATATTATCTTATCCCGATCTTCTAATATTATAGGAGTTTGATGATATTCTAAGTAACTATCTATGAAGAAATAAAACGTATGTCATGCTAACTTATCTAACATCTATTCAATGAAAGGCACGGGATGATAGCCCTTCGTAGTTACTTTATTCAGGTTCATATAGTCTATATAAATTCTCCATCCAGTAACTAGTCTAGTAGGTATTAGCTCATTTTTTCATTGGCTATCATAGTTAAACCTCTTTTCTTGGGAACACTATGATATGGACTAACCCCTACACTATTGGACATAAGATAATGATTCCAGCATCTAACTACTTAAGTATCTCTTTTTTCAGCACCTCTTTCATAACAAGGTTCAATCTTCTTTAGGGATCAACTTTTGGGTAAGAATATTCCTCCATCAAAATCTTATGCATACACAAGGATGGACTTATTCCCTTGATATTAACTATGGTCCAACCAAAAGCTTTCTTATACTCACAAAGAACCCTAATCAACATACCCTCTTGGTCTTATCCTAATTCAATAGATATGAGGATGGGTAAGGTTGAATCATATCCTAAAAAGGCATACTTCAAATGGGTAGGCAAGATTGTAAGGTCTAATATAGGTCCCTCTACAACTGAAGGTTTCAAAGGTCTACCTATAGGATGAGGTATCAAGCACTTCAAACCTATTCCTAAAAATCCTAGGGGTATTACTAATCAAATGAACATAATCTCTACCTTCCTCTCTCTTATAATCCTAACATAAAGGAATCTCCATAGGACTATCTAATAGTAAACCGTCCATATAATATTATACATAATCATCAACTAAGTCTACTCTATGACAATCCTCATTTTGGTCACTAGGGAATTTCAATAACTTTGAGATATTAAAAGTCACTTTCTTAACTTGAATTCTCATAGTCAATTCACCTTTTTGTACATCTATTATGGCCCTACTGATAGCTAGGAAAGGTCTACCTAATATAATAGGCATCTACTTATCTTCATTCATATTTAAGATAATGAAATATACATGAAAGATATACTTATCAACCTTAAGAATCACATCCTATATTAGTTTATTTGGATAAATAAATGAATGGTCTACTAACTAAAGGGTAACAATGGTAGGTTGGACTTCTCCTACATTTGGTCTTTTGAAAATGGATTAGGGCATTAAATTGATGTTAGCTTCTAAATCATGTAGTGCACTATGACAAATGTTTTCTCATATATCCATAGGTATGGTAAAACAACCAAGGTCCTTAATCTTTTGAGGAATTTTCTTTTGCAGAATGCACTACAGTCCTCAGTCAATGCTATGGTCTCAAAATCTCTTAATTCCTTTTCTTATTACGGATGTTTTTCATGAACTTAACATAGGTGGGTATTTTTTTTAAGGTTTCAACAAATGGAATACTAATAGTTATTTTTTATAGATTTCCAAAAATTTGGAGAATTGCTTATCTAAATTTTATTTTAATAATCTTTAGGGAAATGGTGGTAGTGGCCTTTTTACTACCTCTAGAACAAGTTTTCCTTTTTCTTTATCAAGTTGAGATGGTTCCTTATATCGGGTTATTTCTGTTGGTTTGTCTATAGTTAATTTTTCCTTAGATTGATCATTATTTTTAATTAAATTTTTTAGCTCCATTCTACTCCTCAATCGAATTACTTTGCATTACTCTTTTCCTTTTTCCTTATGATTTACTTTAGTATTACTAGGTAAAGTTTCTTGGGCTCTATTGGTTAAAGATCCAACTAACTGTGCTAATTGATATTTAATATTCCTAATGGAAGCAACTTGACTTTGCAATTGAGTAACCATTTGTAAAACTAATTCTTCTAGCAAAGGCTTCTTATCCTTAAGTTGAGTATTAGAATTAAATTCAAGAGGATAATTTGGTCGAGGGTTAGTAAAATTTTGAGGATGTTGGTTCCAATTACATACATAATTTGTTTGGCGAGAGTTCCAGTTAGTGTTATAATTTGGAATATTTTTCCAACTAAAATTTGGATGATATCTCTAGCCTGCATTATAAGTGTTGGAGTAGGGTTTATTTGATATGTTATTAATTATATTAATTGATTCTACTACTGAGATATTAGGATCACTAGAAACTCCATAAATATTTTCTTCTAAAGTTACATGTGAATTTTGAGGTGAATTAATTCTAAGATTACCTTCTTTTCAAGAAATAGAGACACCTTGGGCTGTTAACATCGATAAGGCATCAGTTTCATATATGCTACCACCTTACAAGGATTCATTCTTTCAATGAGACATTAGAAGTTATTAGTAGACATCACCTCAATAAACTCATAAGCCTCATCAAAGAGCTTTAACATTAGAGAACCAACAATAAAGATATTTATAATTGATCTAAGTGAACCTATCAAGACATTAAAAAAAGTTTGTATTATTAACAAGTTAGGAAGGGCATGATGAGGGGATTTCATAAGAAATTCCTTAAATCTTTCCCATGATTCATAAATAGATTCACCTTCTAATTGGGTAAAAGATGCGATGTCATTTCTCAATTTACCAATTTTTGAAGGTGAGAAGTATCTGGCAAGGAATTTATGGGAAAGTTCATTCCATGTTGTTATTAAGCCTAGGGGTAATGAATTTAGCAACATTTTAGCTTTATAAATAAGAGAAAAATGATTACAAACTAAGTCTAATAATTCATCACTAACACCATTATATTTAAATGTTAGACAAATCTCTAGAAAACAAGTTATTTGTAAATTAGGGTCCTCTAATGGTGTCCCCCCCCTCCCAAACTGCGAGTTTTGAACCATTTGGATTATAAAAGGTTTCGTTTCAAAGTTATTGCCTTGAATAATCAGCTTATTTATACTTTGTTTAATACCTTCAACCATAGGGTTGACGTATTTCCTAAGAGGTCTAGGTTGCTCATTTTCATGCAATTATTCAGCCATTTCTAAATCTTTTTTAAAGCTTTGAATTTTTCTTATTTTTTTTTCAATTTTAGTGTAAAAAATAATTCTACCGATTAATTAATACTATGCATGCAACACTGAGCAACACAATAGAGAAAATTAATGCACTGAAAAGTAAAAAAGCATACATATATTAATGCAAGTAAAAATTAACAGAAAATAAGATTAAATAAGCAATGGATTCAACAATATAAAATGCAAAGAAGGATAGTAATTTCTCTAGTTAAGTTCCTTGGCAACGACCCCAAAAACTTGGCAAGGGTGTACACACAGGACAAGATGATATAATGGAAAGTGCTACTATAGTTATTATTTAGCTGATGAAAATGCAAAATATATGCATAATCTTACACGCACTACTTAGTTTTCTAATAGAAGTTTAATTTGTCTACGGTGTAAATCTTGTTTAAAATACAAGTGCACATTATCATATCAAGTAATAAAGTGATGAATAGAATGTGAAACTCACAAGAAACAACTTTGAACTAACCAATATTCAATTTACTACTGCTTATTGGATCGGTAGGTTTATCTAGTGAACTAATAAGAAAACGGTGGTGGCAACTCAAAGTAAATGCTTTAAAATGAACGAATAAAAGTTTTCTAATTTTTGTAAAGTTTTGAACCTATGAATCCTTGAAAGGAACATGATTTCATTAGAGAGGGTTAATTCTTATGGTTTCTATGGATCAAAGCAATTGTCTTCCTCATCCTTATCGAGCTCTTTGGAACATAAGCTAGGATCCTCACTAACTCTTGTTAAACTATCTCCTTAAGCCCCATAATGCAGACCACTATATGTCTATGTATGGCACTATTACATTCTAAGTTCTCTACTTGTCTTCTAGTCTATTTATCAAGGTTCAAGATCACACAATATTTTGAATTTATGTAAAGCCTATACATAAATCAACTTAAGTTAGGAGAAAATAAAAATAGCATGGATATAATAAACATTAAACCCTACTCTAAGCAATGCATGCCTTTTAATTCATCATAGATTTCAAATAGTTAATTAGCTACACATGAAGGCTTTATAATAAGTAACAAAAAATAATACAACAAATATTGTATTATTATAATTATTTCGTAAGTATAAATACAATATATAATTTAAAACATTAGTTCATAAGAACAACACAAGATACAACTTTAACCACAAGAAAGAATAGTTCAAAAATGACCTGGAAGTAATTTAATAATCTTGGCTCATGCCTTTGCCTTGCCCCACTCAAATATAGGACCCCGATACAAAAAAACACAAGCTATACACTCCTTACATACACTCTCAACATGACACTACAAATAACTCCTCTATTGACCTCATTTTTGTCTAAGGTCAGAATCCTAAATCAAAGCTTCAATCTTGGTTTTCAATTTTACTTGAACTCCACTTCAAAGATTAAATGTAGTTTCCTACTGTGCTTTAGCATGGTTATTCAATCATTGAACCCTAAATTAGTAAGTTGACAATTACCCTTGATGGTTATTTGATCAACCACTCAATCACAATCAATCACTCAATGATTATCAATGATCAGGGTATTATAAAATCCTAAACTCTTCAATAAACCATAAACCTCAATCATAAATCAAATCCAAATCCAAATCTAAATCCAAATCTAACTAAAAAATCTAAACCCTAAAATCCAGTGCTTAAATCTAAAGCCTGAAGCCATTGAACATTTCCCTATTTTAGGGGTATTTTCAACTTATTTAAAACCTTATGTAAAGGTTCTGGAATGGTGTTTGATTAATTTCATATTGATTATGCATGTCTCAAGAGTCTACCTAATCATTTTGGAGGCTTCCATGTCCTTCTAAAACCTAAAACATAAAGCATATTCTAAGTATATAAAATCATAAAGTATTTATAGCCCATGCCACTGGACATGACATATTGCTATAAATTACCTTACGAAGGTTTGGAAACTCAACAAACATTTCATAATAATAATCAAATTGATTTGAACTACTTTGAACCTTTGGTGGACTATGGTTGACCATGAAACTCATAAACCCTAAAAACCCTAAAATGGACCTTTCAAATAAACCCTTTTTTGGCTTAGCAATGCCATGATCCAAGACCACTCCCAATAAAACTTAAATCATAATTGGAGTGGATTGAACTTGAATCCACACCCAGGTCAAGCCTGGTTGACCAAAAGGCCCCTTTAATCATAAAAATTATATTTCATGCATCTAAAACCTCCTCCTATAATATCTAAATGTCATTTGGAATGACTTGGACGTAACTCTAACCCCTTGTCAAACTTGGTTGACCAAGTTAACCATGGTTAACCAAACTAGTCTTAAAGCTTCTAAAAAATAAATTCATGCATTTAAACCAAACTAAGGTGCTCAAACCCATTGGGGCTATTAATTAGATCCCCAAGAGTTTACCAAAAAAGATCCCACCCATGGATCCACTTGGGCTAGCAACATGGCCTGACCCAAATGAACCCAAAGGGGTTTGCAGAGCCAAATTCTAAATCTTAAAAAATTTTATTGCATAAACACTTGTATCAGGTGTCCATGAAGGGTACCAAACCCTACTAGCCCAACCCATGGGTTAGCCTGAGTCAACCAAATGGGTTGACCCAAATTCTTTGGCCTATTTAATACCCATCAAAAATTAAACTCCATAAACTATTAAATTGTATTCTAGAATGTTCATTGTACTTGTCCTACTATGCTCCAGTCATATGGAGGGATGATGTGGCAAAAATCTTCAAAATAACCCTTGTGTTGGTTCAATTATAACTTCCTAAAGACCTTACCACATGGACTCTAACTGTAAGGATGAGTTTTTTACCTCCTATTGGATAGTCCCCAACTAAATTGGAGGTTAAACATATGATGAGGCGGTGAAGAATTTGAATTATTTTTATTTTCTCTCTCTTATAAATACCCCTTTATTTTGTGATGCAAGGGTTAGATTTATTGATTTCATTACCTCCCTAAAGTTCCTCTCTGTCTCCCTAAACCTTCCCATAACTCCAAAATCCATTTGGTGATGATTTCCAAGGGTGATCAGGGTTGTAAACCTTCAAAGCTAGATAACTCTTCATTTTGAGCTCCTCTAGCCTTGAAGTCTTTAAGCAATATCAAGAGAAGCTTACAAGGAGACCAAGGACATCTAAATCAAGAAATTTCATCCACTGGTTAAAGGTAAATGCCAAACTCTAGATCTAGATCAATAATTTTAATAACTTTACTATCCTATGCAAAGAATCCCCAAACTTCATGGAATAGGAAATTAAATAACCAAGAATTGCTACCTAAAATTTTATTCTATTTGGTCCAACAAGTAAAATTTTTTAAAGCCTTCTTCCAAATAGTTCAAATTTGAACTAAATGAATTTACCAAATTTTGGCCTTCCAATCTTGTATGTATCCGATCGGACGACCCAGATCTGGTCGGACATTGCGATCAATTTGAACAGATTAAACCATAGGACAAACTGCACATTCGTCCAATGTGATGAGCACCATCCAAGCAAACCACACGTAATTTGATGGCCTGAATCTCATGCTGATGTGGATAAGTGTTTGACCGCTGTTATTCGGTGATGATAAATCACACAACAACATGTGTCCTTATATGAGGATGATGTGGTTCAAAGACGACAACAATATAGCAAAGGGAAAAAGGGTTTAAATGACTTATTTAATTGATAAATTGACATAAAATTTAATAAATCACCATGAATCACACACTTAATAAAAATTTACATGTAATAGATTTTTGTAAGCAGCATGGATAGGGCTTCATTTTAAAAATAAAATTAAGTCAATTTGATGAGATGATAAGGAGTCATTTAGCTTTGATTATCCATTATTTTTTGTTAAATTCTCCATGTATACTCATCCAATTGATCTCAAAGTTGGCTTGGTTATAATAGGGCATATCCTTGACCAACCTTAATTTTTTTAGGCTTATTTGATGAGTAAATTTACATTAATTGAATTTTAAAGTGTATGGGTCATTTCTTGACCTTGATTTTTGGAAATTTATAAATCACACCCCATAGAGCACTAGTTCATATTTTTTTGTGGTGTGATGACATAGTTTACAAGGGTTTGTTTGCCATAGATGTTAATCCCATCCATGTTCTAGATAATCTGAAATAGGTTTTCTAAAGCATAGATGCATTTACTTTAGAAAATAATTTTAAAACTAGGTGGACTTGAAAGTTTGTGAGGGTTATTAAACCATTATGAACTAGCCCGAGGCAAATCAAGAGGGGGTGGGTGAATTGGTTATTTTAAAAAAATTCTTTAACAAAATGAAAAATACTTGATGCGGAAGTTGATCACTTTCATAATTATAAAAATAAGAGATTTCAAATACAGAACAAATCACAGAAAAAATATGGAATTAAATGCCAAAAAGTAAATAGAAAGAATTCACCAAAATTATAGTAGTTCGGTCAACTTGACATATGTCCACTCCTCGGAAACTTCCTTTCTAGGTATTACACAAAAAGTAGTGTCTCTTCTTTTGCCCCTACAGTAAGGCGAAGAAGCGCTTATAAAATCTTTCCACCGACCTGATGAGGCAGAGTACCTTGAATCTTTTTACTCCCTCCTAGAGTAGGCAGAGAATCTAGAAATCCTTTTACTCCTTCTTGGAGTGGGCAAAGAACCTTAAAATCCTTTTACTCCCCAATGGAGTAGGCAGAAAATCTTGGAATCCTTTTACACCCTCCTGGTGAAGACCGAGAACCTTGAAATCCTTTTACTCCCTCCTGGAGTATGTAGAGAACCTTAGATCCTTTTACTCCCTTCTGGAGTGGGCAGAGAACCTAGATCTGATATTGATGAAAGTCTCCCCCAGAGCCACCAAGGAAACAAGAAAGCTGCTTGATGAAGATGATGGAAACCTTGCTTAGAGCAACCTTTGTGAGTCCCTCATAACTCCCCTTCATAAGGTTCTCTCTCTGTCTCTTCCCAAGCTCTCTCTCTTCCTTCTCTAAGTTCTCTCTCACAACTCCATAGTAAAAGATTATCTAATAAGAGTATTAGAAATTCTTAAATAGTGGGCTTCAAAAAACCTTTTACAGTACGATCAGTTTAATTTAGAGTCATCCAACAAGTTTGTATAGATGAACTGTCAACCTTTAAACATTTCATACAGTACGATAAAAATATCATACGATACGAACCATATAAATTTCTTCTATTAATTTGGGATGATACTTGGGATGACCAACTTTGTACACTGTCGATCATCCAGCACTGTGGATATCATACAATATAATTAATATAAAATTATGGATTTTGTTTGGTACGATCTTTGGGATGACCAAATTCATACTCTGTCAATTGTACCGCACTTGGGATATCGTACTGAACAATCAACACAAAAATCATTAATTTCATTCGGTAAGATCTTTGGGATGACCAAAGTCATACTATGTCAATCGTACTATATGAGATAAATCATAAAGTTGATCGATGAGAATAATTATCTATGGTTTAATTGCCTGATATCGGGGGATTAATTAAGAAAATTTTTAATTAGGGCGTACTATATGAACCAAATTGTGCTGTATAATTAGCATATAATTAATATCTTTCTTAATCTCTGGCTGCTAGGGTTTTAAGAAAGCATAACAGATCATATAGTATGAATTAAAATTATACAGTATGAAACAAAGTCATATAGTATGAAGGTTAAATCATATAGTATGATTTTCTAAACAAAAAAACTTTCTCAAAAACATTTTTCTCTCTCCCCCTGTGTGTGTGCAAGGTTACTCAGCAATGATATTCACCCAGTTACATGATACAACTCAAGAAAGAAAATAATATAACAAATTGAAAATACAGATTGTAATCCTAGTCTACCCAGTCTTGAGCTGATCACAATTGCAAGTGAACGGTGGACTTAATTCCTGAAATGTTAGTATACACAACACAAAATAAAATATCACAGAAATAGGAGAAAGTAGTAATAGAGATAATAATATTTGTTATCATCAAAATCACAGTGCTTGAATCAGATTTGCAATAATCTCCTCCTTTTTTATGATGGCAAATATTGTTATTTAGGATTTTCAAAAAATTGCTTTCCTCTAAACTCCCCTTTATAAAAAATAAATAACAACATGATTAAACAAGAAACAATTAATAACACAATTCTCCCCCTTTTGACATCACAAAAAGAGGGAAATGACATGAAGAAAAAAAGAAACAAAAAGAGATAGGAATAGAAACAAAAACAGAAATAAAAATAGAAAACAAACACATTCAAAAAGATTAACAACTAAAGGTAAAGAAAATATCACAACTCTATTAACTTGCATGGGCCTTTTCAGAATGTAATAAACTTACTCTACAAACACAAAAGGCTCAAATAAGATAAGTGTTAATTTTTTTGCAACCATAAGGATTTTGATTCTAGAGTTTGCACACCTAGCTTAAAATCTTCACAGGCTAAAGTATGTTGTTTAAAAAGAAATCTAATTCAGGAATTACAATTAGATAGGACACTTAAACTTTTCAGACTACTAGCATGAAATATTTCGAATAGAATATTACTATAAAAGTGATGAATGAAGAACCAAGATTTTCCAAAATCAAGTATTAAACATATTATGAAATATAGGGATTTTCTAAGATTTAAAGATTTAATAGAAAGAAAAGCTAATTTAAGTTGGAATCATTTTGTGCCTCTTTTATCTGCTTTTGGTGCACATTACGCATCTTTTGTTTTTGATACACTTAGTGCATATTTTACTTTTGGTATCATTGTGCTTCTTTTAATTTTGAGCTTATGTTGTGTCTCTTTCTGATTTTTGCAAATTGCTTCCTTTCTAAATCTTTAAGAATATCAGTTGTAAGAATATCTTCTAAATAGAAGAGGAGAATAACTCACTCACTTATATAGGGAGGAATAATCTACAAAGTAAACCCGAGCTTTCTAATAGGAATAAATAGCCTGATGTAGAAAAATAATGAATTTCATTTGTCAAATTGTAGAATATATCCCTGATATAAAAACATGCAGTAGAGTGAATAAGTTTTCATTTCAACCATCTTAAGTCAAATTCGATTTAGATTTTTAAGTATACTATCATGCAAAGGAAATAAGAAGGGATATGTAAATTCATGAATTTTTATCCTTTTAGTTTAAAAAATGTCACTAATTACTTATTCAAACTTTTAAGTTAGAATAAAAATATTTTTATTACACGCAACAAAGAGCATTGTAGTTGGAGTTAATTCGTACAGTACGATCGAAGTCATACAGTACGATTTAATTCATACAGTATGAATATAAGTCATGCAGTATGATCAATAGATATAACATTTTACTTGTCTAAAAATTTCTCAAGCAAAGAGCATAGAAAATAACCCATCATTAAAAGAAATATAAGAACTAATAAAAATACTTTTTTTAAAGAAAAACATTTGACTAAAAAGAAAAAAACAACACAAGAAGGACTGAAACAAAAATTCATTATAAAATAGAGTAAAAACAAACAAGCATAGATAAAAAAAGAAAAATACAACAAAATAAAAACAATATAAAATTAAAACAGTGGTGGATCCTGATCATGAGGTTGGTGTGGAGGTGGTTGGAAAAATTGACTAAAGCTATCATATTGCTACTGGATTGAGGTGAACAGCTATTAGATATTTCTAAATTTCTCCCAAAACCAACCCATATCATTAACATGTTGGGTTTGCTGTTGATCCAGGCGAGTCTCATGTCTGTCAAACTGTTGAATCAACTCCTCATATGGGTAGTGGTGAGGAGGTGGTGCAGGTGCAGGATCAGCTGCAGGGGCAGCATCTCCTTCATCAAACAGTGGGATTTCTGGCTCCTTTTCCCTATGAAAGAGCATACAAAAGGAGGCATCCGAGAAAAAGACTGGAGTGTAGTAAGGAGGAGTAGGATATGTGATATTGTATTTTTATCCAAGATATAACCAATCACATGTCCTAGAGCAAGGTTTTGTTTTCTCTTAGTGGATGGGAGTCGAATAGAAGTAAGATTTTGGATGTAATTAGTTAACATTTGGGCTTCATCAATTTGGATGTTTGACATGATGAAGTAAGTGACAATTGAAAGTAGGGGAGTGATGTTTAATCGGTCTCCAGCTTTAGGGATGATTGATGTTCTGAGAATGTGCTGGATAACCCTGGCTTTTTGATTAAGAGTATGAACCAAGGGTTGGTGGTAGTTAAGAGCAACATTTCAAATGAGAGATTTACAATACTCCAATCAAAGTTAGATCTGGAGGCCATAGCAAGGGGTCTATTTCCTTGGGCGTTTAATTGAGGATGGATTCTTATGTACTCTTTGGTTATTTCCACATTCTAACAACAAATACAAGAAGATATTATAGTAGCATCCCCACTGATCCTAAGGTTTGCAAAAAACTTGTAGTGGATTTCAGAGTGGAAAGGATAGGCTAAAGTAAGGATGAATTAGAGTGGAGTGGAAATGAAAAGGTACATTACCAAAAAGCTTAGGGCCTATTGGTTGAGAAGTCTGGAAGGAGTGATTTTGGCTTCTTTGTATTTACGATAGGCAGCTTCATCAGAAGCTTTCAGAAAATGATCGTCAGTAGGGTTGCAAGAGGAGGAAGCACCTTGAGATTGGCAACTTCGTTTTCCACCGCCAGCCATTGCATTGATTGGGATTGTAAAAAGGTTGATTAAAAGGATTTTGTGAAGAATTTGAATAAGTTGGGGTTGTTTAAATAGAATTTTAGCTGATCATATTATACGATCATGTGTAATTAATTCAGCCAAACAATCAGTCGAAAAGGTTATCTGATCATACAGTTAAAAGTTCGATAGGGATGTTAAGCCCTTATGAACTAGCCTGAGGCTAACCAAGAGGGGGGGGGGGGGTGAATTGGTAGTTTTAAAAACTTCTTTAATCACAAGAAAGATCTTTTTATAATTTGTAGCAAAAATGAATAAAAATAATAACAAAAAAATCAATCAAAGATTTCACCCAAGCAGATAACAACAGAAAAATAAAGTGCAAAAAATAATCAGAAAGAACACACCAGATTTTATACTAGTTCGATCAACTTGACCTACGTCCACTCCTTGGAGCCTCACTTCCAGGTATTACATTACTCCCACAGCAAGGCGGAGAAGCCTTTACACAAATCCTTTTCACCAACCCGGTGAGGCAGAGAACCCAGACTTCTTTTGCTTCCTCTTGAGGCAGGCAGAGAACCCAGACTCCTTTCGCTTCCTCTTAAAGCAGGCAGAGAACCTTACCTCCTTTTGCTTCCTCCTGAAGCAGGCAAAGAACCTTGACTTCTTACTGACGATCCTTTCGATAGAGACACTACGGGATAAGAGGCGACGACCGGAGAAGATGACTCGAATCCTTGCTTGGAGTAACCTTTGTGAACACCTCACAAACTCCCCCTCACAAGATTCTCTCTCTCTCTCTCCCAAGTTCTCCCTCTCCCTCTCAAAGCTCTCTCAGGAAAGGACTTTGGCAAAAAGTTTTTCCAATAACAAACAAAAAGGTTTAAATAAAAAGGCACAAAAATTGCCATAAAATTCAACTTGCCCTCAAAGTTCATCCAGGACGATCGAAGGATCATCCTGTATGATCAGTGTAAATCTTCACCAATTGGCCTGGACGATCTGGCTTCTCTGGACAATTAGAAGACATGTTTTGTTCAGATCATCCGGGCCGATCCTATGATCGGCCAGGCTGACTAGTTCAACTTGAGAAAATTGTCCTGAGGATTGTTCGGGTCATCCAGAAGAAAATGCTGGATAATATGAAGAAAAAGACTTGATCGTCCAGAATGATATGCCTATAGTCCCGTACGATTAGTTCAAAAATGACCAAAATCATCTTGCATATTATTCGGGTCATCCTGCATAAACATGCTGTATGATTGAGAATGACTTGATCGTCCGGGATGATATTTATATCATCCTAGATGATTAGTATAAATAGGCTTATATCATCCAACACATTATACGGGTCATCCAGGTGAAGTTATTTGGATGATGAGGATTTTTAGCATATTGTCCGGGGCGATCTTGCGATCATCTAGGATGATGTGATCAATCAAATTAATCCTCGATTACTTTCCTTAATGACATGGCTAATTTAGGCATGATTGCTATAAATCATCCAGGACGATACACGTATCATCTAGGACGATCAGATAGAAGAACTAAGAAATCAAAATATGCTTAACTTAGTCTGGCGGCTGAGAATTTCTGATTTGAGCCTATCGTCCTAAACGATGGGAGGATCATCCAGGATGATCGTCTTAATTATACTGGCTTAACTTGACAGCGCTGATTAGGGTTTCTATTTTTAATAGATCATCCAGGATGATATGGCGATCGTCCAGGACAATGTGATAAAAAATAGAACAAAAACTCTAACTCACAAAAAATCTCCCCCTGAGTGTGTGTGTGTAAGGTTACTTAGATAGGGGATCAATTACATTACATTTGACTCAAGAAAGGGAAAAATTATATTTAAACACACGTGGACCAGATCTTGAGTTGGCTTAAATTGTATTTAATCTTTTGTACCTGAAATGTTAGCCAATAAGAAACAGAACAAAGAAATATTTGTTAACATCAAAATTATAATCCTTAAATCCAGATTTGCAATAATCTCCCCCTTTTTGATGATGGCAAACATTTATTCAGTAGTTTCAAATAAAGCAGATAGGAGTAATCAACACACATACTAGAGAAGATTTGTTATTGCAAATTTTACTAATCATTGACAAACAGTGACACTAAATACAATAAAAAAAACAACGACAACATAAAAATAATAAAAGAAACTACTAGGAACACAAAAAATAACTCCCCCTTTTGACATCACAAAAAGGAGGAAGAAAAACCAAAATAAAATAAACTAGAAACTTCACAACACAGAAAACTAATAGAGTGGCAGATCCTGATCAGATGGAGGAGGAGGTGGTGGCTGAAAATAGCTATGGATGGTGGCAAACTATTCTCCAAACTAGGCCATGTCCTAATCGTGCTGCTGTCGCTGCTGGGCAACGTAGTTAGTGAATCATCTCTCATCCTCAGCATGTTGCTGCTCCTAGGCAACCACGTAGGAGTCAAAGCGGGCCTCCCATTGGTCAAACTACTACACCAAGTGATCTAAGGCGATGCTATACAGAGAGGAGCAAGTGCAGCAGGCTCAAGAGCAGCCTCCCCCTCTTCTCCCTCAACATCCATTGCGGGCTCCGGATGAAGTCTAGTATTGTGGAGAGTATGAAAAGAGCTGTTGGAGAAGAAGATAGGTGGGATCCTGTTTGGATCTGGATATTAAAAATTATATTTTGTTTTAAGGGCATAGTGGATTAGATGTCCTAAAGCTAGATTGGGGTGTCTCCTGTGGCCCAGATCCCTAATGGTAGTCAATTTTTTAATGTAGCAAAAAAGTAAATCAGTTACATTAAAGTCATGATGGGCTATGATATAGTAGGTAGTTATGGAGAGCAAAGGATTGATATGGATGGGGTTCCTAGCCTTAGGAATGATGGAGGAGCGAAGGATATATTAAATTGTCCTAGCATCCTTGACTAGGGAGGAACAGGCCTGGTCATGGTATTGGGCAATTATTTTTCTAAGGAAGCGGTTGGTGACACTCCAATTAAAGTCAGGATCAGAAGCTAAAATATGAAGCTTATCACCAGAAGTGGACAGTTGAAGAATGTTATGAAAGTCCTTGAGGGTTAATTCTACAGGTCGTTGATTAACAAAGGAGTGAAGGGCAGAGTAATCTGAGGTAATGCAAAGATTTGCGAAGAAAACCCTAAGAAGTTTAGTGCTGAAAGAAAAAGCCAGAGTAAGAATGATGGTGAGGGATGTGGGAGTGAACAGATCAAGTACCGAATAGGTGAGAGTCCTTGGGTTTACAGTTTTGGAGATAGCGATCCCAACATCAAGATATATTTGAAATATATCTTGATCGACTACATCAGGAAAGCGGGGATCAGTATTTCCCCAGGAGGAACTAGTACCCTGTTGCCTGGATGTCTTACCACCAGCCATAAGAAAGAAATGAGTAGGAATAGAAAGAAGTTATGGTGAAAAAAAAAGGATGGAAATCAACTGTTTATAAAGAAAATGGCCATATCATCTAGGATGATCGCAGGATCTTCCAAGACGATAGGAGAAATTATTACGTACAGGATGATTGGTCAAAAAGGCGGTCAAAAAGGCGGTCCGATTGTCCAGGACGATCAGATATCATCCAGGACGATCAGACATAGGCGATTGTCCCGAGTAGTCCAACCGGACGACCTTTGATGAAAAGTATCATTTCGGACGATTAGGTAGATCGTCCAAGATGATATGCAATAAATGTATCGGACAGGTCGAATTTGAATCATCCAGCTGTAGACACATTGATCATCCAGGCCGATGAGGTGGATCATCCAGGATTATCACCAATAATTGGTGCATCTCAGCTGTTGGATCTTGGTGGGAATGATTTGAATGGATCGTCTAGGGTGATGTATGGATCGTCAAGGACGATGTGAAGAAAAAAGTGAAAAAGATGAAGGATGGAGAGGAATGATCAGGTATCCCAAAAACACACAAAAAAAAAAGAAAAATCAAAATCAAATCAAATCAAAGAAAAAAAATAGAAATGAAAAAACAACAATAAGAATAAGGATTTTTTGATTTTATTTTGAATCGATCAGCTCTAGTGAATAGAATTTTCCTTGATTTTTAATTCAAAAGCCAATAAGAAGAAAATCAACCACACTGAAATCCAAAAAAAGTTGAAAAATTAACTTTCGTAACTTCTACCTTGGACACCTTACAGGTTCAAATTCCTTTCAAACAAAAGTCTAATTTAGAAGAAAAGAAATTAGATTCGAAAAGAGATCCTTTCAAGCCTCGTTCCAGAAAAATATCTAATAGAATAATATTATAGAGTAAGGAATCAGAAATCATGATTTTTTGACTCAAGCTTTTGAAAATATTAAGTGGCACATGGATTTTTCTAAGACATTTAAAGATCTGAAAGGGAGGAAAGTTTGTTTCTTTGTGGGCTTATTTTTTGCCTCTTTTATAATTTGTTTGGCGCACTTTGTGCATCTTTTGATTTTTGATACACTTTATGTATCTTTTCCAATTTGGCGATATTGCGTATCTTTTCAGCTTTGAGCTTATTTTGTGCCCTTTGTTTTTTTTAATTTTGGCGCTCTTTGCACATCTTTTACAAGCTTGCTTTCTTTTATAATCATTAAAGAATCTCAGTTGTGAAATTACCTTCCAGACATAAGAGAGGATAAAACTCACTCTCTACAATAAGGAGTAATTCACAGAATAAAAAACCATACATCATATGATAAGTGCAATCACTTGATTACAAAAAATATCACAATGATCCAAAACTTTGAAAACACCATTTATATGAGGTAGATTAGTGTGGAAAGATAAAATAGATATCTATTTCAAAAACCAACTTTTTAATTTTGAAAAAGATTTTTATCTAAAAGAAATAATACACCATTAAAGGAGTTAGAGGAAGAGAAATAATCATCAATATTTCTTCCTTTTAACAGATTCAGTGAAGTCAATCACTTCTTACAAGCTTCCAAATAAAAATAAGGTAAAACTCTCAGTCAGAAATCTAGTTTATTAGTAGTAATGAGAAGTGATTTGATTTATAAAAAAAGTAGCAAATCAAGAACAGGTAGGAAATCACATCAAAATAAATACTCAAATTAGGAAAACAACAACAACAAAAGGAAATCAACAGGAAAAAAACAAACAAGAAACAGATAATCAAATCAAACATAAACTAAATGAAAATACAAAAATCAAGAATCATCAAATTCATA
Source organism: Dendrobium chrysotoxum (assembly GCA_019925795.1). Taxonomy (NCBI): domain Eukaryota; kingdom Viridiplantae; phylum Streptophyta; class Magnoliopsida; order Asparagales; family Orchidaceae; genus Dendrobium; species Dendrobium chrysotoxum. The sequence continues at coordinate 25,076,905 of CM034301.1, read as the reverse complement.
CATTTATGTCAATCACACCCAATCTAGTCCTTAAAATGCTGAATGAGTCAAAGGCCAGTGGTTTAGTAAAGATGTCAGCCAGTTGATTTTTAGTTGCTACATGGTGTAGCTCAATGTCCCCTTTTATAACATGGTCTCTAATGAAGTGATGCCTTATGTCAATGTATTTGGTTCTTGAACGTTAGATTGGATTCTTAGAAATGAAGATGGCACTAGTGTTATCACATAGAATTGAAATTGTGCCAATAGGTAATCCTAAATCCAGAATTTGTTGCTTCAACCAAAGGACTTGGGCCACACAACTTCCTAAGGTAATGTACTCAGCTTCTGTAGTGGAAAGTGCAACAGAGTTTTATTTTCTATTGGACCAGGAGACTAAAGACTGTCCTATGAATTGGAAAGTTTCAGAAGTACTCTTTCTATCCACTCTACATCCTATAAAATTAGAATCAGAATATCTAATAATCACAAAAAAAGTGCTGTGCCTAGGATACCAGATTCCTAAGTTTGGGGTCCCTAAGAGGTATCTAAGAATTCTCTTAATAGCAGTTAGGTGGGACTCTTTAGGATCAGCTTGAAACCTAGTACAAAGACAAACACTAAATATGATATCAGGTCAGCTAGCATTCAGGTAAAGTAGTGATCCTATAATTCCTCTATACTTCTTCTGATCAACAGATTTTCCATTTGAATCCTTATCTAACTGAACAGATGAACTCATAGGAGTATTGATTGGCTTGGCTTTGTCCATTTCATATTTTTTCAAATTATCCTTAGTGTATTTTGATTGATTCAAAAAGATTCCATCATCCATCTGCCTTATCCTAAACCCCAAAAAGTAGGACATATCTCCCATCATACTCATCTCAAACTCCTTACTCATTATTTTAGAAAAATCAACACATAAGTTTTTATCAGAAGATCCAAAATGTATATCATCAACATAGATCTTGACAATGAGTAAATCATCTCCTACTTTCCTCAGAAAAAGGGTGGTGTCTATGCTCCCCTTAATAAACTCTCTTTCTAATAGGAATGTGATAAGCCTCTCATACCAAGTTCTGGGTGCCTGTTTCAATCCATATAAGGCCTTTTTTAATTTGTAAACATGGTTAGAATATTGGAAACTCTTAAAACCTAGGGGTTACACTGCAAAGACATCCTTCTTTATTACCCCATTAAAAAAGGCACTCCTGACATCCATTTGAAAAAGCTTAAATCTTTTATAACAGGTAAAGGCTAGTAGCACTCTAATGGCTTCAAATCTAGCTCTAGGGGCAAAGGTCTCCTCAAAATAAATCCCTTCTATTTGGTTGCACCCCTTAGCCACAAATCTTACCTTATTCCTAACCACCACACCAGAATCATTCATCTTATTCTTAAAGACCCATTTGGTTCCCACTACACTTTGATTCTTAGGTCTTTCTACTAACTCCCAAACATCATTCCTTACAAATTGGTTTAATTCCTCTTGCATAACTAAGATCCAAAATTCATCAGAAATAGCTTGATTGATGTTGGTGGGTTCAGTCATTGAGATAAAGGCAGAATGATTTACTTCATTCCTAAGTCCATGCCTAATTCTAACACCTTCAAAAGGGTCTCCTAAGATCAATTCTTTAGGATGACTTGAAAAATATCTCCAATCTCTAGGCAGAGTATTTTGAGGTTCCAACCTTTCCTCCAGATTTGTATTTTTAACTCCTCAGATAATCTCTCATACATCTTCCTCTTCCTCAACTATAGTCTCCTTGGGATCAGATTCATCAAACACCATATGAGTAGTCTCCTCCACCATGAATGTTCTCTTATTAAACACTCTAAAAGATTTTCCCACACTAGAATATCCTAAGAACACACCTTCATTAGATTTTGGATCAAATTTTCCTATGAGTGACTTTTGATTATTATGAATGAAAACCTTACAGCCAAAGACATGGAGGTGGGAAAGGTTTGGAGTTCTGATCTCATAAGGTGTCTTATTTAAATTAGATCTAACATTTATCCTATTTAGCACATAACAGGCAGTATTCAACGTATCATCCCAAAAATATTTTGGATGTGATACTCAGCAAGCATGGCTCATGCGGCTTCTACTAAGGTCTTGTTCTTCCTTTCAGCTATCCTGTTTTGCTGAGGGGTCATAGGAGCTAAAAAGTTGTGGCTAATCCCTTGCTCCTCATAGAAGGTTCCAAATCTCATATTTTCAAACTCTTCACCATGATCACTATGGATGGTCAAGATCTCACAACCTAACTTTTTCTGAATCCAAGTGGAGAAGGATTCAATTTTATCAAATGACTTAGACTTATGTGACAAAAATCTAATCCAAGTGAACCTCGAGTAGTCATCAATAATCATAAATCCATAGACTTTTTCCCCTAAGCTAGCAGTGCTAATGGGTCCAAAGAGATCCATGTGAAGGACTTCTAAAGGTTTAGAGGTGCTGATGTCCTTAATGGAGTGGAAAGAGGATTGGACTTGCTTCCCTAGTTGACAGGCATTACACAGGTGTTGCTTAGTGAACTTAAGCTTGGGGACACCTCTAACTACGTCTTTTTGGGTGACTCTTCAAAGGATTTTCATACTGGCATGATATAACCTCCTATGCCACAGCCAAGACTCATTAGTAGTAGTTTTTAAGCAAATTGAAACATCAGCTTTAAAGCAGCTTACATCTAACATGTAGACATTATTGATCCTTTTTCCTGTAAAATAATTTTGTCATTTAAGCTTATAATACAGCAAGTTGGTAGGAACTTTATGTTGTATCGTTTATCACAGAGTTGATTGATGCTGAGTAAGTTATGTTTCAGTCCATCTATAAGTAAAACATTATCAATAATGAAAAATTTTGAATCACCAATTATACATGCTCCTACCACCCTCCTGGTGGTGTTGTCTCCAAGTGTAACCTTGCCTCCAATCCTGGCCCCCAGCAAAATGAATTGATTTGCATCTCTAGTCATATGTCTTGAGCATTCGCTATTTAGGTACCGCATGCTCTCACGAGATTTTGTGTGAGAGCACACCTATAAAATTATCAAATGTCAGATTTAGGAACCCAAATAAGTTTGGGTTCTTTCTTATGAAAAGAAGAATATAATGCATGTGTGCTATGCTGTGAAACATGTAATTTGGGCCTCCACACCCAATGTGTACAACGATGAACAGTGCAGGTGTGAGAGATATATCCTAGTATGCCACAAGAAAAATATCTAATACCAGGAAAAGGGTTAACTAATCTATGTGGGTGATAGTGCGTCTTCCTAGGTTTGAATGAAATAAGCTTTGATGATTTTGAATTAGATTCTTCAAGTAATAGAGGTGCATAAAATTATGCAAAAGTGGGAGGTATTTAATTTTTCTCAAAAGTACTAATTTTTACACTTAGAAATTCATTTTCTTTTTTGAGACTTGCAATTTCAAATAATGCTCATCACTATCTAAATCAAATGCATGAGATTCTAATTTCTTAAATGCAGCTTCTAATTCAACATGCGATGCTTTTAATGAATCATGCTCAATAATCAAATCAGAATGCTTTTTATTTAACTCATCAAATTCATCAAGTAATGATATGTGATTGCTATCAAGGGTAGAATGATCCTTAATCAAAATTTTATGCTCTTTTTCCAAGTTTATGAATTCCAATTTCAGGCTAGCATATATTTTCTTAAGTTTCCTATATGATGAATGGATTTTTTCAAAAACTTCAAGTAATTGATCATAGGTTAGCTCACATACCTCTTCTTAGTCAGACTGACCAGGATGATCATCCGCCATCAAATACAAGTTTGCAGTCTCCTCTTTAGCTTCAGTCTCAGAGGAGTCGGATGCTGAATCTGCCCAGAAAGTCTTTTGAATCTTCTTCTTATCCTTTTTAAACTTAGGTTTCTCCTCACCCTTCTCCTTGCTTGGGTGAGCCTTAAGTGTAGGACAATCAACCTTTATATATCCAGGCTTCATGCATTTAAAACAAAACTGTATCAGAAGAACCTTTAAAATTTTTGCTACTTTTACCTTTGTTCCACTTCTGAAAGTTCTTGTGTTTCTTCCTTAGAAAGCTTTTGAATTGCCTAGTGATTAAGGCAACATCATCGCTATCAGACCCGGAAGAATCAGTGTCAGTATCATTGGCCTTCAGCGCCATAGTTTTCTCCTTCTTCTAACCTGCATCAATTTGTCGTTAGTTCACTCCTTGCTCGTAAGTAATGAGTGACCCAAGTAAGTTATCAATAGAATAAGTATTAAAATCTTTGGATTTAATAATTACAGTTATCTTGGCATCATAAGAAGAAGGCTAACATCTCAAAATTTTGTTCACTTTTTCATAGTTGGTGAGTTCTCTTCCTAAAGCATATAGAGAGGTGATAATTTGAGTAAACCTAATATACATTTCAGAAACTGATTCACTAGATTTCATGCAAAAGAGTTTGTAGTCGTGAAGCAAGATGTTCAATCTAGATTGCTTAACTTCAGATGTATCTTCATAAGTAATGCATAGTCTATCCCAAATTTCTTTACCAGTAGTGCAAATAGAGGCATGCATGTAATCTTCAGATTTTAAAGCACAACAAAAATAGTTCAAGTATTTCATATTTAGTTGTGTAAAATCACGATCATCAAATATCCATTCAGTAAAAGGAAGTTTAGTTTTAACATTATTAACAAGTCTAAAAGGTGCTTTATAGCCATCTTTAACAAGCATCCATATGTGATAATCTATAGATTGAAGAAAAGAGGACATGTGAGTTTTTTAAAAATCAAAAGGAATGTTATCAAACAACGGTGGTCGTGTAATTGAATAACCTTCAGTAGTATTATGATTACCAAAGTTAGCCATGGATCAAAATTTAAAAGATTTTAAACTTAATTTTTGAATCCCGCTCTAATACCACTTGAATGTTTGATAGGGATGTTAAGCCCTTATGAACTAGCCCGAGGCTAACCAAGAGGGGCGAGGGGTGAATTGGTAGTTTTAAAAACTTCTTTAACCACAAGAAAGATCTTTTTATAAATTATAGCAGAAATGAATAAAAATAATAATAAAAAGATCAATCATAGATTTCACCCAAGCAGATAACAACAAAAAAATAAAGTTTAAAAAATAATCAGAAAGAACACTCCAAATTTTATAGTGGTTCGGTCAACTTGACCTACGTTCACTCCTTGGAGCCTCGCCTCCAAGTATTACACTACTCAAATTAGTTACTCTCCTTTTGCTCCCACAGCAAGGCGGAGAATCCTTTACACAACTCCTTTTCACCAACCTGGTGATGCAGAGAACCCAAACTTCTTTTGCTTCCTCCTGAAGTAGGCAGAGAACCCAGACTCTTTTCACTTCCTCCTGAAGCATGCAGAGAACCTTACCTCCTTTTGCTTCCTTCTGAAGCAGGTAGAGAACCTTGACTTCTTGCTAACGATCCTTCCTATAATGACACCACGGGATAAGAGATGATGACCGGAGAAGATGACTTGAATCCTTACTTGGAGTAACCTTGTGAACACCTCACAAACTCCTCCTCACAAGATTCTCTCTCTCTCTCTCCCAAGCTCACCCTCTCCCTCTCAAAGCTCTCTTAGGAAAGGACTTTGGCAAAAAGTTTTTCCAATAATAAATAAAAAGGTTTAAATAGAAAGGCAGAAAAATTTCCCTAAAATTCAAGTTGCCATCAAAGATTGTCCATGACAATCGAAGGATCGTCCTGTACGATCAGTGTAAATCTTCACCAGTTGGCCTGGACGATCTGGCTTCTCTGGATGATTAGAAGATATATTTTGTTCAAATTATCCAGGCCGATCTTACGATCAACCAGGATGATTAATTTATCTTGGGAGAATCATCCTGAGGATTGTTCGGGTCATCCAGGAGAAAATGTTGGACGATCTGAAGAAAAAGACTTAATCGTCAGGAATGATATGCCTATTGTCCCATATAATTAGTTCAAAAATGACCAAAATCATCCTGTATATTGTTCAGGTCATCCTGCATTAACAAGCTGTAGATTGAAAATGACTTGATCGTCCAGGATAATATTTCTATCATCCTGGATGATTAATATAAATAGGCTTATATCATCCAGCATAATGTACGGGTTGTCCAGGTGAAGTCATTTAGACGATGAAGATTTTTAATATATCATCCAGGATGATCTTACGATCTTCTAAGATGATGTGATTAATCAGATTAATCCTCGATTACTTTCCTTAATGACCTGGCTAATTTAGGCATGGTTGTTGTGAATTGTCCAGGATGATACACGTATCATCTAGGATGATTAGATAGAAGAACTAAGAAATCAAAACATGCCTAACTTAGTCTAGCAGCTGAGAATTTTTGATTTGAGCCTATCATCCTGTATGATGGGAGGATCATCCAGGATGATCGGCTTAATCAGACCGACTTAACTTGACAACCCTGATTAGGGTTTCTATTTTCAATGGATCATCCAGGGTGATATGGCGATCGTCCAGGATGATGTGATCAAAAATAGAATAGAAACTCTAACTCACAGAAAATCTTCCCCTGGGTGTGTGTGTGCAAGGTTACTTAGCTAGGAGATCAATTATAATACATTTGATTCAAGAAAGGGAAAAATTACATTTAAACACATGTGGACCTGATCTTGAGTTGGCTTAAATTTTATTTAATCTTTTGTACCTGAAATGTTAGTCAATCAAAAATAGATCAGATAAATGTTTGTTATCATCAAAATTATAATCCTTAAATTCAGATTTGTAACAATAGTACGATCATACATCATATTGGATGATTAGAGATAAGGAGATTATCCCAAGGTGTCAGGTAGTATAACTTTTGATCAAAAGGTTCGTATAGTATGAACATGTGTTTATAAAGTATGATCAATAATAAATATCATACCAACCAAAATGAATTTGTCCAGAGACACGTGTATCATCCAAACGAATAAGTGTTCATTAGTATGTTTGTTAATCATAGATACAATCTGGATCATCCATTAAGCTTATGGTTATGATGAAGGCAGTGCTTTATAGATCATATTGTACGAATATGTCATATGGTATGAATATGGTTCATATAGTTTGATAGAAGATGAAATTTTTTTTACTTTATAGGAAAAGACAGTGATGTTCAGTGAAGTGGTTTATGAGATGATCAGGACACAATCATAAAGCATGATAATTTATAAAAATAAAACCAAAAGGACAAAAAATAAAAAATAAAAAATACCAAATAATAAAATTAAAAATAAAATTATTAAAAATATAAGGCAACTAAAATAAAAGCATAAATCATAAAGATGTAGGCATAAAAAAATAAAAAGTGTCAATTTCCAGCATGAATATCAATCACACCTATTCTGGTTATTAAGGTGCTGAAGGTTTCAAAAGCTAGTGGTTTTGTAAAGATATCAGTAAGTTGATTTTCAGTGGCTATGTGGTGCAGCTTTGTCTCCTTTGGTAACATGATTCCTAAGGAAATGGTGCCTTATGTCTATATGCTTGGTCATGGAGTGTTGGATTAAATTCTTTGAAATATAGATGACACTAGTGTTATCACATAGGATTGGAATTGTCCCTACAAGTAGTCTTAAATCTAGAATTTGTTGCTTTAACCAAAGGAACTGGGCCACATAACTTGCTAAGGCTATGTACTCAACTTCAGTAGTGGATAGGGTATTTGAGTTCTATTTTCTACTAGACCAAGAGACTAAGGACAATCCTATGAATTGACATGTTCCAAAAGTGCTTTTCTTATCAACTCGACATCCTGCAAAATCTGAATCAGAATATCTTATAATTTCAAAGGAGGTGCTATGCCTAGGATACCAAATTCTTAAGTCCTGGGTTCCTAAGAGATATCTAAGAATTCTCTTAATAGTAGTCAAGTGGGACTATTTTGGATCAGCCGAAAATCTAGCACAGAGACAAACACTAAATATAATATCAGGTCTACTAGTAGTCAAGTAAAGTAGTGATCCAATTATTCCTTTATATTTCTTTTAATTGAAAGATTTTCCATTTGAATTCTTATCTAACTGAGTAGTGGAACTCATGGGAGTGTTAATTAGCTTGGCTTTATCCATTTCATATTTATTAAGGATGTCCTTAATGTATTTTGATGGCTAAGGAAAGTTCTATCATCCTTCAGCCTCACGCTAAATCCAAAAAAGTAGGCAAGTTCTCCCATTTTACTCATCTCAAACTCCTTACTCATTATTTTTGAAAATTCATCACAAAGGCTTTTATTAGAGGATCCAAACAAAATATCATCAGCATAAATTTAGATAATGAGTAGTTCATCTTCTACCTTTTTCAAAAATAGGGTGGTGTCTATGCTCCCCTTAACAAAGGTTATTTCTAGTAGGAATATGCTTAGCCTTTCATACACATGACTAAGAAATTATAAATTTTCAAAGCTTGGGGGTTGTTTAACATACACATCTTCTTTTATTATCCCATTCAGAGAGGCACTCTTGATATCCATTTGGAACAGTTTGAATTCTTTAAAATAAGCAAAGGCTAATAACACCCTAATGGCTTCTAATCTAGCTATCAGGGCAAATGTCTCTTCAACGTCACTTCCTTCTATCTAGTTATACCCCTTAGCCACTAATCTTACTTTATTTCTCACCAATACACTAGAATCATTCATTTTATTTTTGAAAACCCATTTAGTTCCAACCACACTCATGTCCTTAGGTCTTTCAAATAGCTCCCAAATATCATTCCTTACAAATTAATTTAACTCTTCTTGTATAGCAAGGATTAAGAATTCATCAGAAAGGGCTTGATTTATATTGGTGGGTTTAGTCATTGAGATGAAGGCAGAGTGGTTTACTTCTTTACTAAGTCCATGCCTAGTTCAACACCTTCAGATGGGTCTCCTAAGATTGGTTCTTTAGGATGACTTAAAGAATATCTCCATTCTCTAGGCATTATGTTTTCAGGTTCTACCCTTTCCTCTAGATTTATAGATTCTACTCCTTGGATAATTTCTACTACTTCATCTTATTCCACCCTAAACCCTCTAGAATTATTAGATCCATCAAATATAACATGAGTAGTCTCCTATACTACCAGTATCCTTTTGTTGAAGACTCCACAGGATTTTCCAATATTTGAGTAACCTAGGAACACTCCTTCATTAGATTTTGGGTCAAACTTTTCTAGTTGAGACTTCTCATTATTTAGAATGAACACTTTACATCCAAAGACATGTAGGTGAGAAAGGTTGGGTGTCCTACCCTTAAAGATTTCATAAGATATCTTATTCAGTTTGGATCTAACATTAACCCTATTATGAACATAACAGGTTATATTCATCGCTTCTACCCATAAATATTTAGGAAGTGAGTATTCAACTAGCATGGCTCTAGCGGCTTCTACTAGGGTCCTGTTCTTTTTTTCAGCTACCCTATTTTACTGAGGGGTCCTAGGAGCTAAAAATTTTTGATATTTCCCTTGGTCCTGAGAGTAAGATTCAATTTTTTCATTCTCAAATTCCCCACCATGGTCACTATAAATGGTTAAAATTTCTCAACCTAGTTTCCTCTAAATCCATGTGGAAAAAGACCTAAACTTCTTGAATGATTTACTTTTATGAGATAGAATTCTAACCCAAGTAAACTTTGAATAGTCATCAACAATCACATACCCAAAGACTTTCCCTCCTAGGCTTGCAGTGCTAACAGGTCCAAAAAGATTCATGTGAAGGGCTTCTAAAAGTTTACTAGTGCTAACGTCCATGATTGAGTGGAAGGAGGATTTGACTTGCTTTCCTAACTGACAGACATCACACAAGCAAAACATACTCTCACGAGTAAAAACACGTATGTAATCTTCAGATTTTAAAGCATAGAAAAATAGTTTAAATATTTAGCATTCAATAGGGTAAATCTCTATCAACTGTACTCCATTTAAAAAAGGAATTTTAGTTTTAATACCATTTACTAATCTTAAGGGTGTAGAATATCCTTCTTGAACTAACATCCACATGTAATAATAAATAGATTACAAGAAAGTAGACATATAAAATTTCTAAAATCAAAAGAAATATTATCAAATAAAGGTGGTCGAGTGATTGAATATCCTTCTGCAGAGTTATGATTTCAAAAGTTAGCCATTAATTATTTTTCAAAAGTTTTCTAAAACTTAATTTATGAATCCTGCTCTGATACCACTTGAATGTTTATGAGGGTTCTTAAACCTTCATGAACTAGCCCGAGCCTAACCAAGAGAGAGGGGGGGGGGGGTGTGAATAGGTTATTTTAAAAAATTCTTTAATAAAATGAAAAACACTTGTTGCAAAAGCAGATCACTCTCATAATAACAAAAATTAGAGATTTCAAATGCAGAAAAAATCACAAAAAATATGAAAATTAAATACAGAAAAGTAAATAGAAATAACATACCAGAATTATAGTGGTTCGATCAACTTAACCTACGTCCACTCCCCGGAAACCTCCTTTCCAGGTATTACACTAAAAGATGTGTCTCTCCTTTTACCCCCACAATAAGGTGGAGAAGACCTTACAAAATCTTTCCACTGACCCGATGAGGTAGAGTACCTTGAGTCCTTATACTCCCTCCTAGAGTAGGCAGAGAACCTGGAAATCCATTTACTCCATCTTTGAGTAGGAAAAGAACCTTGAAATCCTTTTACTCCCCCCTGGAGTAGTCAGAGAACCTTGGAATCCTTTTACACCCTCTTGGTGAAGGCAGAGAACCTAGAAATCTATTTATTCCCTCCTAGAGTAGGCACAAACCCTTGGAATCCTTTTACTCACTCATGGAGTAGGCAGAGAAGCTTAGAATCATTTTACTCCCTCCTGGAGTAGGCAGAGAACCTGGATCTGATGCTGATGAAAGTCTCCCCCAAAGCCACCAAAGAACCAGGAAAGCAGATTAAAGAAGATGGTAGAAACCTTGCTTAGAGCAACCTTTATGAATCCCTCATAACTCCCCCTCATGAGGATCTCTCTCTCCTTAGCCCTCTCTCTTCCTTCTCTAAGCTCTCTCTCACATCAACTTCATAGCAAAAGATTATCAAATAAGAGTATTAGAAATCCATAAATAGTGGGCTTACAAAAACCATAAATTTTAAGAGATCCATCTTATGTTCGTACAGTATGATACACGTATCGTACAATATGATCAATATAATTTATAATCGTCCAACAAGTTTGTGCAGATGAACTGTTCAACATTTAAACATTTCGTATAATACGATCAAAATATCGTATGATTGGAATTGTATAAATTTCTTCTGCTCATTTGGGATGATACTTGGGATGGCCAACTTCGTATATTATTGATTGTCCAGGACTATGGGCATCATACAATATGATCAGTACAAAAATCATAGATTTTGTTCGGTATGACCTCTGGAAAGACCAAAGTTATACTCTATCAATCATACCGCACTTGGGATATCATACCATATGATAAGTACAAAAATTATGGATTTCATTCAGTACAATCTTTAGGATGACCAAAGTCATACTCTATCAATCGTATTGTATGAGATAAATTATATGGTATGAACGGTGATAATAATTTTCCATGATTTAATTGCCTAATTTCATAGGGTTAATTAAGAAAGATTTTAATTAGGGCATATAGTATGAAATAAATTATACTGTACAATTAGCATATAATTAGTATCTTTCTTAACCTCTGGCGATAAGGGTTTTGACAGAGCATAACAGATCATACAGTAAGAATTAAAAGTGTACCGTATGAAATAAAGTCATATAATATAAAGGTAATTAAATCATATAGTATAATTTTTTAAATAAAGAAACTCTCTCAAAAATATTTTTCTCTCTCCCCTTGTGTGTGTGCAAGGTTACGCAGCAATGATATCCACCTAGTTACATTATACTACTTAAGAAAAGAAAAAAAAAATAAAACAAATTAAAAATATAGAATGTAACCCTAGTCTACCCAGTCTTAATCTGATCAGAATTACAAGTGAACGGTGGACTGAATTTCTAAAATGTTAGTACACACAATACAAAACAAAATATCACAAAAATAAGAGAAAGCAGCAACATATACAATAATATTTGTTATTATTAAAATTATAGTGCTTGAATTAGATTTGCAATAGGACTTTGATAACATGAAACTTCTTTAGTTAATCTTTAGATCTTAATTCACCTAGGATTTAAATTTCAAGAGGTTTGGAGTTCATTTGGTTTATTTATTAGTGAACCTTAATTCACCTTGTATAAATGACTTAAAAATTTCAATACATCAGAAAAAAAATCAATAATCACTAAAAATTCAATTTTAATCAGAAATATATGAAATAAATTGTATTCGAACCTAAAGTCAGAGAAATTTAAAGGGACATAAAAGCTCTATCAATAACTTTAAAAATAATGATAAATTAATATTTAAAAAAATCCTAAATAGTTTAAAACTATGGTAATCATCTTTAGCGGTCATTCTTTACTTCTGGTGATGATTTCAAGTGGTTTTGAATTGATTTGGATAGAAATAAAAAATAGCCTAATTACTTGAATTCTAATTCAATTATTTGGGATGATTTTATAAAAAATATAAATAAATCTAAAAGAATAAAAAAATTACAAACTATATTGCAATGAACTCCAAATTAAATCTAGAATTTATTAAAAAATCAAAAACTAATGGAATCTCATGTAGAAAAAAGTTAAAGTTTGGTCAACTTAATTAATAAAGAACATTTTATTAAAATCTTAAAATTTTGAAATTAAATAATTAAATAAATCAAGATTAGAGAATAAACAGTAAAAATAAAATTGATTCAAAATTCATAAATTTAAGAAACAACTTGAATTAAATAAAGAAGATAAATAAATCAAAGGACTCTATGCACTTGATTTGATGCCTTAGGGGAATCAAATACATTACAATTATTATCCTAGAATCTTCCAATTAAAAAGTTTAAGTTCTTGAAGTGATCAATTAATAAGATTCTTTAAAATCAAAATCATTAAAATAACTAAATAAAATGAAAGACTCTATGCAATGGATTTGATCCCTTATGGGAGATCAAATGCATTATAAATATGAGCCTAATACTTGCTGATCAATGACTCCTATCACTCAGGGGTTTTTGAGCGCTATATTCTTTAAAACATAAAATAAATAATTCAATATTTAAAAATATTCTTTAAAATAAATCTTAAATTATAAAAGTCTGAATTTAAATTTAAATAAATCCCATTTAATATGAAATAAACTAAAAATAAAAATATTAGATAACATTAAATAATAAATAACCTAAGACCTATCCAAACCATACAACTTATTACACACAATTTTGATGGTTTGATAGGGCAACTAACTCTAGCCTGGGCTAGGCTAGGGGTGTGGTTTGATGTGATGCAAATACCTTTCTTGGAGAGTGTCTTATGCTTGTTTACTTACTTTCCTGCACTATGGATGTCATGATTATATTTCTTGTTGGTTCACGTTATACTCTTCTAGGTTGCATTAGATGCATTAGGTTCTACACACATGCATTGCACTTTTATGTTCTTTACATACATTGCTTTTATATTCCTGTAGAAAGTATAATGTATCTAGGTGATAATGTACATATAAATTGATTAATATAAAGTTTTAGATTCTTAAATAGCTAGATTGAGTTATACAATGTCAAGAGTTGTAAAAGATTGAAGATCATTACTTATACATGTAGAAGTTCCTTAACGAAATGATTCTTCTTCCTTTGATGATCATTGTCTTTTAGAATCTTAAAAAGAATTCTAAAACCTGAAGATAAAGATTAAAGTAAGAAATCATATTTAAATATACATTACATAGGGATATAAATCTAAGCATACTGTGGTGGTGCTTGGCCACCATACTTTTCAGCAGACCCTGATTTGTATTCAACGTTGAAAATAAATGAATACAAGTTTTATTTATATACTACCCTTTCATATATTTTTTTATATTACATGCATAACATTTATATAGGTGGTATATTTACATTAGAAGGTAGTCTTTTCATAGGTTTCATTCAGTGAGCATGTTTTTGACTTTGTAGGAATATGTATGCTAGTCCTAGGATAATATAGTAGTTATATTTGAAAAATATTTACCCTGACATGTATACATACATGTATTTGAAATTTCTATAGTGTACATTAAAACCAAAGCACATAAGCTTATGGGAATATTTAGGAGGGACCTAAGTGATGGGCAACCTTACTTTTTTATGTGGGTTTAAGGCGGTTATGCTGATAGATTTTTCTAGAAAATTTAGAATTAGAATTTTAGAAGCTTAGTTTTAACTAAAAAGAAATTTTATTATTTAGGATATATTTGAGTCAAAGCTGCGCTTGATAAATGCATTTACGTATTAAAGAGTCCTGATTAAATCTTAAACTAAAAGTCCTTGAACACTTATATATAGAGCTATCCTATCTTACAATCATAAGATGATTGATTACTTTTAGGATGTTAGCTGGAAGCCCACTCCAGGTAGGAATTAGTCTAGATTGTATACACATCTCTCAAAATTTTTTCCCTGGGAGGATTATCTAAATCTTAAATAAATTCTAAATATCAATCTAAATCTAAATCAATCCTTAGTATTTCGAAACTCAAATCCATTATCAAATATTTATATACTAAAAAAATCTAGTCCTCACTTTAATCAAGATTTTTGTCTTTTGAGAAGTAATCAACTATAGGGGCTTACCCCTACAAGGAGTCTAAAACCCAATAAAAAAATAAACCCTATCTTATTTCCTTTCTAAGGTAGGGGAAGAATGCTATGGACATTGACCATAATCATGTACATTGGTTTAGTTTCATATGCAAAATGATAAGTGAATGATTCTTTTATCCTTCAGGTTGAATTTGACATTCCTTATGCTATCTTTAATTATGAAAGTAATTTCATTTCACTTTTCAAATCGATAGTAAAACATTACTCTATCTTTTGAGATGGTAAAATTTTTAGCAATGTGGATTTAACTAAATAAATATTAAAGTAAATCATGTGGCATACATTTTTAATTTATTCACATGTTTTTTTTGGTGACTCAACTAGGGAAAGGCTATGATCTTCATCTTTAGTGGAGACTAGACTTTCTATATCTATAAAGATTTGATTAAAAATTTGAGTTTATTAGATCATTTGTTTTGAAAAACTCACATTCAGAAACCATCTTCTTAAATCTATAAATTTAAATTTAGATTTAAATCTCTTCAATTTTAAATTCTAGTTTAAGCTCATTTACCTTAGTCCATAGTCTTTTGGACTTGGTCTAAAAGTAAATCTCTTCAAATTTAAATTCTAGTTTAAACTCAGTTCCCCTATTTTGAAGTATTTGAACTGGGACCTTGTCAAAATTCAAATCAAAGTTCTATCAAAATTAAATTCTCCCTAGTATGAAGTACTAGGACTAGTTCCTGGTTTAAATTTTGATCTAACTCTATGTCTAAATCACTACCCCGATTGGAGATTATTCTAACCAATTTTAAATCTAAATTTCCAAAAAGTTAGAACTAAATTTTAGTTCCATTCTAGTTTAAACTTATGTTGGGGATTCAATAAATTCAACTTAGTATTATTATATTCAGTGATCAAAATATCTTACTTAAAAAGAGTAAATGTATAAACAGATTTAAAATTCTAGTCAATTACAAAAAAATGCCTAGAAAGCTAATTTTCTTCTTCTCGAATGATGTTAGCATCTCTATGAACCCAGACATATCTATTCAGGGCTCTCAAATAAGATTTGGATCTGTGTTCAAGAACCTGCAGTTTTCCTTTATTGGACCTTAGCCTGAAGTTACTAAAACTGAAGTCCCTACTAAACAATCAACTATTGTGTTCACTATTGAGGGTGGGTTTATAGTTGCTCCTATAATTTCTAAACCCTAGGTATTCTCCTACCTTACCTTCCCAACATATACTACCAGTTAAAAGGGAAAGGCTATACTAAACTCTGAATTCCCTGTGTATATTAAATTTGAATTGGATTCTTCATCTGTTGTCAATAAAATGACCAAATCATAAAGGAGGAATAAGAATTGCCATTTGAGGAGGAGGTTTGAGAAGGCCAAACTCTAAGAAGAAGAAATCCTATTGAATATTGTAGAGGATGTAGCAGTAAAGAAATTACTTGAAACTATTGTTAAGTCTAAAATCTCTATAAATTCCCCTCTTTTGGTTGGAAGTTTCTTCCATCCTTTGTTATTAACTTCTGGAGAAGAGAATGTTTTTTAGATAGCAAATTCTGCCCCTCCTACATTCTATAAAACCCCTGTCATGCCTTCCCTATTTAAAAGGAAGAGGAAGTTTAAAACTTTACTAAATTGACATATTTGCGACTATGCTACAAGTTATGGGTAGTTAAAGGTTGAGTTTTTAAAGTCCAGTAAAGATATGACCTCTATCCAGGCTAAGCCTAAGTTGTATAGAGAGAAAATCATTCCTCTGCCTACTAAATGGAGAGTCTAATTTCAAGATGCACAATTTATAAGTCAGTTGTTATTGCCAATGTTAGAAGAGAACCGAAGAAGTTCTCTACCTCTAAAAGTAAATCTATTCTTGTTCCTATGAGTGGTCAGAATTATCAAGATCAAGTTAAATTTTGGGTTATGGTGCTCTAGCCTGAAGAGGATATAATCCGATCACTCCACCTGCTTCTTGTAGCTCTACAAATAAATCCCTTAGAGTCTCTCATCACTCGTTGGTCACAAATTGCCAAGAGTTGATCGACACAACATTGATGGTAACCAATATTTATCCTGCTCTAAAATAAGGGGCTAAAATCTATAAATCAATCTACCTTAATACCAAAAAGGAAAAAAGTTTAGAGACCTAAGATGTTAGCCACTTTGATTACATTAGTCACCGCTAAAGACCATGCAACAGAGCAAAAAATGATGAAGGTAAAGCTCTGATGTAATCCTCTCCTATTGAATTATATACTCCAAGTAACCCATACCATATGGTGGGAAGATTGATAGAAGAGATGATGCACCATCTCAAGGAGAGAATAAAGAAAATAGATTAAGAAGAAGTTATTGAAAGGACTAAAATGGAATTTCATAATGAAGAGAAGTTTGGAAATGTTTATATGGCAAACACTCAAAAAGAAAAAGGTAATGGTAATGTGAATAATGTAGAAACTTATTTTAGGAGATAATGATACACCAGATTTGACTCAAAAATTCTAAATCAATTAAATTCTAAAGATGAGCATGTCACTAAAGTGGAAAAGAGGGTGGAGGAGTTAATGGTCGCTATGGCTATTTTACAAATTAAAGAAACTCCCTCCTCTAATGTATAGATAGAATTAGTGCCTGTAGATTCTGTTCAGTACTATAGTCAATAGAAGGAAACAGTAAAAGAAAATCAAACTAAAGCTATAAAGTTAGAGAAAGAGTCTGCATAGTCAGTAGATATAAAGAAGCTGGTGGAACAACAAGTATAAGAAGTTTTTTAAAATCCCAAGGCACTTCATCAGTTCTAAGGGGTAGATCGCACCCAAAAGAGTACGACTGAGTTCCTTATCATAAGGGATTCATTTTATCTCAATTCAAAAACTTTGATGGTACTGGAAACCATTAAAAACATTTAGAACACTTCCATGCTAGATGTTGCAATGCAGGAGATGGTGATGCGCTATTATTAAGGTAGTTTTTCACTAGTTTATTTGGGGTAGCTTTTCATTGGTATGCAAAATTTCTAAATGGGTCAGTCTGTTCCTTTGCTAAACTAAAATAATTATTTATAAAAAGGTTTACCATAGTACATCCCCAGGTGACAATTGGGGACTAATTGATCTAAAAAAAAAATTCATGAAAATATGGTAGAACACAATCTAAGATGGAAGAATTTTAGTATGAAGTGCGAGCATCAACTTCAAGAGCAACATGCTTTATAAATACTCCTCAAGAATATACATAGTCCGATCAACTTTATTTTAAAAGGATTTACTATAAAAACATTTGAGAAACTATTAAATAAAGCGCCAAATCTATAGGAGGAAGCTTCTCAATTATCCTTCTTTAAAGTCTGGTCTAAAATAGGCATAAGGAAATTGACACCACAAAAGGTTTTGGAGAAGAAGTCTAGATCAATGTTAACAATTAACAAAGGAGAGCATACTATAAAAATTCAAGTAAAAAATTGAGGTTATGCTTCCGAATACAATAAGTTCTGTAAATCTCAGAATAAATAGTTCAGGCCTCATTCGAGTCTCACTCCTGAAGAAAAAATAGAGGCATTTAAAGCTCTTAAAAATAAATCCTATTCATTTAAAAGGGGAGTTTTTAAAAGAATTTTTAGGAATCTCTTAAGAAAAATCCTAGTTCAAGATTTCTGACCCTAAGAGGTCGGATGACATGAACAAATTGGGACAACCTAATTATTGACAACATCATTGGATACTAGGTCATGAACTCAAAGATTATATAACCTTCCAAAAATGTCTTGAAAAGAATATTAAATATGTGGAGGTTATGATACCCAAGGAGTATTTAGTTGATCTAGGTCAGGGATCATCTAAATGCATAATTGGTAAGCCTTTAGCACCCCTTCAAAATTTAAATTTTGATGATAATTTGGATATGGCTTAATCCTGATTTTGTAAAAAGTTTCTAAATAAATTACATCGTTCATCCGCTCAGGTATATTTGGAAGTTCAAAGTCCCATCCAGGTTGATCTTTTAACTCCCAGGGAGGAAATCTAGAATTAAATTTTGATTGAAGGACTCAAGAAGAAGGCAGTTCGTTAGTCTTGAATAGTTCAAAAGGAGAAGCCTATAAATAAAAGTTCAAATATAAATAATAAAATTATAATATCTGCTTTTGGAGGATCTTAAGCTCTTATACCTGTTATACTGTATTATTTCTATTTTGTCCCTCCTAGGACTAAGCAAGTAATGAAGAATGTATATCATGTCAATATCTGATAATGATTATATAACTACTAGATTAAACACTTGAAATGAAAATAATTCTCAAAAAGTTTAAAATAAATTTAAACAAATTAGAAGAATCTCATAAGTGCTTTTTTGATAGTGATTCCATTGTCCTTGATATTTAGGGTGATCCTATTAGTATAGAGATTGAGATGTCCAATTTAGGCATATTTTTAAATGAAAATATAAAAATAAGTATGAATAAAGATATAAATGAGCTAGTGACCTCTTCCTTAGAAGAGGTAATTCAAGTAAACCTTTGTAGTGGTAAAGTTCTGCCACCATGAATTCCTGTAGTCGATAAAGGAAAATAAGTCATCAATAATCTTGAAACTGTAGCATAACCTCAACCAATTCAAAACGTAGCTAATTTAGATTTTCATAAAGTAGAATACAATGTTTTAGTTCATCTTTAAAAATAACTTGTGAAAATGAGTATTTACGATGCTTAGTACTTTCCAAATAAATGAGAGAAGCCTTGATCAAAGCTTTACTCAAACCAAATATTTGTATGGCTTAGTTAGTACCAACGCAGTCTGAAGATGCTCTATACTTCAAAGAGGTTTCAGGAGTAACAATCTCTAAAGAAGACTTGTTACTTGGAACCTCAGACCATAATCGCCCATTATATATTTTTATAAATGTAAAAACTTTAAGTTATCTCATATCCTTGTTGATATGGGTGCATCAATCAACATAATGACTCTCAGAACTCTTGCCAATTTAAAAGTAGATACTCGC
This sequence comes from Dendrobium chrysotoxum, assembly GCA_019925795.1. NCBI lineage: Eukaryota > Viridiplantae > Streptophyta > Magnoliopsida > Asparagales > Orchidaceae > Dendrobium > Dendrobium chrysotoxum. The sequence continues at coordinate 25,057,234 of CM034301.1, read as the reverse complement.
AAACTCAATTATGATAAAATAATGTTGTGAGGATTTAATGAACAAGGAATGAGGGCTTTGGGATCTATAACCTTACTATTAGATATAGATAGCCTTAGAACTGACGTCAAATTTTATATAAAAGATTTACAAACATTTTTTTAATGCTCTATTGGATAGACCCTAACTTCATAAATATAGAATGGTGTCTTCATTCCTATGTCAGTGTATAAAATATTTATGCAAGGGTGATAATCATTATATTTAGGGAGGCCTACTACCCTTTTAAATAACAAAGTCAGCATATATGAAGATGTAAACTACTACCTACCTTAAAAGTAGACCATCTTCTCTAGAAATCTTAAACTAGCTGTCAATAAAGGAAAAGAAGTTGAAAAAAATAGAGATACAAGAAGAAAGAAAAGTATTCCGACTTTAAACTTAATATTTGTTAATCCTCTGACCCTACCTCACAAAGAGGTGAAAAAATGGATCAATGTCTAGAGGGAGAGATTGAGGATGGAAAAATTAGAAAATAAAAATAAAGAAAAAGATGGCATGTTAGTAAAGTTGCTTATACAATTTGGAATCCAGTTCGTAGGATGAATCATATGTGTTTAAGAAAAATAAATAGGCTGAAGTACATCTGATTATTATTGAACAACTGAAGTTTAAAATTTTTTTAAAATAAAGTAATGATGAGGACATGGTCCAAGTCACTCAGAAATAAGAGGTAGAAATGATAACCCTAGAAAGATTAATGAAGTATATAGAGAATGTGACTATAACCCCATTATCTTGAAATAAAATAGCTGGGTTGGAAGGTAAAGTCTATCCCGCTCTTAACTTAAAGTCTAAAATTAATGCCTTTATACCTTATACTAGAAAAAGTGTAAATACTGATGTAACCCTTAATGATCCATTTATGGATGAAATAATAGAGCTACCTATAAAATGGCATTCTAACTTTGTCAATGGATTTGCTAAATAAGGTTTCACAGCATCAACTTGGACTAGAGGTGAAGTCCAATAGTTTAAAAACCTTTGGATTACTAAATTTTACAAATAAAATCTAAATCAAGTGTTGGCTTCATTACTATTTATCCTTTTGATGATTATAAATACTATTTAAATATAATCAATAATCTAAATTCTTATAGTCTCTTTTTAAATGATGTTAACTCATATATTAGTGAATTTTTCTTAGAGACTTTAGATGATCTGGACGACTCAAATTAAGGATGCACCCCCTAAGTTTGAAGAGGAAATTAAACCAATAGTAGACGATCTTAAGGAAATAAATTAGGGTAGTAAAGAAGACCCTCGTCTAATCTTCATTAGCTCTTTATTGAAAGAGGATGAGGCAAATAAAATGATTGAGTTGCTTTCAGAGTTTAAAGATTAATTTTCTTAGAGTTATGAAGAAATGCCCAAATTTTCTTTGGACATTGTTGGTCATAAATTAGAGATACAACCAAATGTGGTTCTCTTAAAATAAGCACCTTGACATATGTGACTTGAGATTGAGGAAAAAGTCATAGTTAAAATAAAGAAGTTATAGAGGCGGGTTTTATTAGGGAAGAAAAAGTATTCAACCTAGTTAGCCAGTGTTGTTCTAGTAAATAAGAAAAAAGATCAAATTCATGTCTGCATTAAATTCAGAGATTTGAATATCCTCAAGATGAGTTACTCATGTTGATATTATCTATATCATGACCCATTCTAGAGATTTTGATGATAAAACATATGCTTGGATGTTCTAATTTATGTGTTAAGTATTTTAGGTGTAATGATTTGATGGATATGCATGATAATTTCAAATTGAGTTGAAAGAATTCAAGATTGACCAAGATGGAAAGCTTGAAGATTTTTATGTATGAGTGTGTTAGTGGTTCATTAGTATTTACTTTCATGGTTTAATTTGCTCATATTTAAATATCTATTAAAATTAGTTCTAAATTGTTAATTAAGGATAATAAGTATGATTTAAAAAAATCTATAAGATTTCTTAATTAAATTTTATATGCATCATTGATTACATAGAATTTATCAAAATGCAAAGATACTTAATTAAGGTAAATGAATAAATTTTTGTGGTAAAATTCTATTACGTATTCTTTTTAAATTAACTTGTTTCATATCAATTTACTGATGTATGATTAATTTAATCTAAATTATATCATATTATTATATGAATATTTAATATATCTTTAAATATATAAAAATATGAATAAGTTTTTATTTTGCTAAATATGATATTATTGTAATCGAAACGTGGTCTGATTTTTATTCCATTAGATTGCTTAGATTTTGTAAAAATAAATTGATAGGTTATATGACCCGTTTGGAGCCATATTTAATTTATTATGATTTTCTAAACATTAGCCGATTTTTATACTATTTGCTGTGTAGCTGTTGTTGCCTTGTTTTGAATGTATATGAAATCTTTTTGACTTATCCATGTGACTGGCCATTTTATAGCCATTTGAAACTTATATTTCTTTAATATAAATAAATTCTTTATCAAATATAATATTTTTTAGATGATAAATTAATATTAGATTAATAGTTTTATTGAAACTTGGCTTTACTTTCCCTTTCTCTTTAAATACCACTCATCCTCTACATATGTGGGTAATTCAAGAGAGAAACTCCAGCACTTTTCTTAATTCCTTTCTTCTTACTTATATGCTAAATCTTGAGAGGAGAAACTGTGATCTTCATTCTAAGAGCTCTTTTCATTTGCGAGATCAAATTCTTGGTTGGAAAGTTTCATCTCACTAAATCCAGTAATGTCTCTTGAATGTATTATATTTAAAGAGTTATAGTTTAAATCAGTAAGAAAAATATTTTTATTTAATATATTATTCACATTTTTATCAAAATATAAATCTATCTTAAAGTGAGAAAATTTTATATTCCATTTGCAAGTAGTGAGGTGATTAAATTAATTTATAAGATCACCTTAAATATTTTAGTCATTTTATTACAAGATATTTTGAGCTTGTATTATTTACATCAAGTTGTATTTTTTTTTTTCTTGATCTAAGCCATTTGGCTTAGTGAAGCTTAACTTGTAATTAGATTGGGTTGTACTCGCCCGTGTAGGAGAGTACTAGGTTGTAAAGAACTTCTTTGATTTAAAGAAATGAGGTTTGCAAGGCAAACCTGGATTAGTGGATTCTAGCCCAAGAGTTGGCTAGCGTGGATGTAGGTCGGATTAGAATCCGGGCCGAACCACATAAAAATCTTGTGCATCTTATTTTCATTTCTTGCATCAATTTTTATTTAACATTTTCATAAAATTTATGTGTTTATTTATTCATTACAAAATAGCTTTAAAATTATTTTAATTGCCTTCTTTTATTAAAAATTTTAAGAACCCCAATTCACCCCCCCTCTTGGGGTGCCATAGTTATCCAATAATTGATATCAGAGCCTTGGCTCTTTTTATTTTGGCTTAACATCCTAGAGTAGATTCACTTATAAACTATGGCATAAGGTTTTCCTAAGGGTTCACTTCCCGAAGGACAATCTACTCCTCGACCACCATTGCTAGATAATGTTCCTTTTGATTATTAGAAAAATAGAATTAGTACATTCTTAAGAGGACAAGACTCTCGTATGTGGCACATGCTTACACACCAATATCATACTCCACTAAAGAAATTAATAGAATTAAAATTGAAAAACCTTTTGATGAATGAACTGCATTAGAGAGGAAATTAGATGAGTTAAATGCTAGAGCTTGTAATACTTTGCATTGTACACTTCTTCTAGATGATTATATGAAAATTTCCATGTTAAATTCCGTAAAAGAAATTTGGGATAAATTAATTATAACTTATGAAGGTACAAGTGAGGTTAGAGATGCACAAATAAATAGACTTGTTCATGAATATGAATTATTTCACATGTCTCCTTCTGAATCTATTTCTGATATGTATACAAGATTTATGAAAATAATTAATACATTACATTCTCTTGGTAGAAAATATAAGAATCAAGACTTAGTCTATAAAATTCTTAGATGCCTTCCAAAAGAATGGGATGCTAAAGTGACTGCAATTAGTGAGGCTAAGGATTTATCTATTTATCCACTTGATTAACTTTTGGGTTCTTTGATAGCACATGAATAGATTATAGCTCAAAGGGATAAATTGGATAGCTCTTCTAAGAAAGAGAAGGAGAAAGGTAAAAGCATTACCTTACATGTTGATGATAATGATAAACCTTGTTCATCAAGCTCTAATGAAGATAGTGATGAGGTGGCCATGCTTTCAAGAAGACTTGGAAGCCTACTAAGGAAGAAAAATCAAAGGTACAAGAAATCTATAAATTATAAATTTCAAACTAAAAAATTTCCTATAGGAGAAGGAATTATTTGCTACCGTTGCAAGAAGCCTGGACATATAAGAGGAGATTGTCCAGATCTTATTGATTCAAAGAAAAAAGAGATGGATGTAGAGAGAAAGAGTGACAAGAAAGAAAAGAAGCATTTCAAGAAGAAGAAGAAGGCTCTATGGGCCAACCCAGATTCAGATGAATCAATTTCATTAGATGAAGATGTGAACATTTATCTTATGGCAGGAGGAGAATCTGATTGTGATTCTCAAGAGGTATGTAATGATATATCTTATGAAGAATTGGATGATACGTTTAATGAATTAGTTGTTGAATATAAAATATTAAGAAGAAAATATAATGTTTTAGAAAAAGTGCATAAAAATTTTGATATTCTTTTTAATGATTTAAAAAATAAATGTAATGAATTGAAAAATAAAAATAGTTCTTTATTAGATCGTTCTTTACTTGTTTGTAAATTTGAAAGAGAAAATATTATTTTAAAAGCAAAATTAGATTTATGCATGAAATCAAAAGTTCATTATAAAGTTTCATCTAATACTATATCAAATAAAAATTCTACTTATATGTCACGTCATACTAAGCCATATGCAAACATTAATATTTGGTGTAATTATTATGGTAGAAAAGGACACATCTCATTTGATTGCTATGCTCATAGATCACAAAATACTAAATAATCATATTTTGTATGGGTTCCAAAAAATACAAGTGCTTCTTATACCATACATAATAGATATTATACTACTCATTTAGAATGTGGACTCAAAAATATTTGGGTTTCAAAAGTTAACATTTGATTTTCTTTTGTAGGAATGCCTTCAAAGTAAAATCAATGAAGGCATGTGGTACTTAGACAGTGGATGTTCAAGACATATGACGGGTGATAAAGAAAAATTCTCTACATTAGAACCAACTGATGGAGGATATGTCACATATGGAGATAATGCAAAGGGAAAGATCATTGATATTGGATCCATATGTAAGAACTCTATTACTTTAGAAAAAGTCTTATTTGTTTCTAGTTTAAAACATAACTTAATATCAATTAGTCAATTATGTGATAAAGGTTTAAATGTTTCTTTTTATGCTTCACATTGCATTATTAGAAATAATGAAGCTATTTTACTTATTGGAAATAGACATAAAAATATTTATTTAATTGATTTAGAGAATACAAATGATATTAATTTAAATTTACTTTGCATAAAATCTACAAATGTTGATGCTTGGTTATGACATATAAGGCTATGTCATGCTAATATCCATACTTTAAATAAAATTTCTAAACTTGATTTGGTAGTTGATTTACCAAAAATTAATTTTTATTTTGATTCTATATGTGATGCATGTATTCATGGTAAACATATAAAAAGTTCATTCAAGAGTAAAAAGATAGTTTCTATAAGTAGACCTTTGGAATTATTACATATGGACTTATTTGGGCTAATTAATACAACTAGTTTAGGTGATAAAAATTATGAATTTGTTATAGTAGATGATTATTCAAGATATACTTGGGTATTATTCTTAGCTAATAAAAATAATGCATTTAATGATTTTAAAAAATTCACTAAGTATATTCAAAGAGAACAAGGTTATTTGATTCATAGAATTCAAACAGATCTTGATGGAGAATTTGAAAATAAATCATTTGAAAATTATTGTGATGAAAATGGAATTAGACATAAATTTTTAACTACTCCTCAACAAAATGGTATAGTTGAAAGAAAGAATCATACTTTGGTTGAATTAGCAAGATCAATGTTAGATTAATATAAACTTCCAAAGTATTTTTGGGCAGAAGTAATAAACACAGCATGTTATGTTACTAATAGAGTTTATTTAAGACCTATTCTTAAAAAGACCCCTTATGAAATATTTTTTGGAAAGCAACCTAAGATTAGTCATTTACTTATTTTTGGTTATAAATATTTTATTTTAAATAATGACAAGGATCCTTTAGGTAAATTTGATAGTAAATATGATGATGGTATATTCTTAGGATATTCAATTTTTAGAAAATCTTTTAGAGTTTTTAATAAGAGAAAATTAATTGTTGAAGAATCTGTTCATGTAATTTTTGATGAAAATCCTATAGATTTGATAAGAAATGATTTGAATGATGATGATATTGAGAATATAAAGAAAATAAACTTGGAGGAAAAGGAGGATGATTCATTGCCTAAAGAATAAAGATATAATAGAAATTATCCAAAAGAATTAATAATTGGTGATCATTTTCAAGGTGTTAAGACTAGGAGAAACCATAGTGATAAGGTAGAGCATTCTGCATTTCTATCAGAAATTGAACCTAAAAATATATATGAAGCTTTACAAGATAATTTTTGAATAATTTCTATGGAAGAGGAACTTAACCAATTTGTAAGAAATGATGTTTGGGAGTTAGTCCCAAGACCTCATAATCGAAATATAATTGGAACTAAATGGGTATATAAAAATAAGCTAGATGACTCAGGAAGTATTATTAGAAATAAAGCTAGATTAGTTGCACAAGGGTACACACAAATAGAAGGAATAGACTTTGAAGAATCTTTTGCACCCGTAGCAAGACTAGAGGCCATTAGATTACTCATTGCATTTGCTTGTTTTAAAGACTTTAAACTTTTTCAAATGGATGTCAAAAGTGCATTTTTGAATGGGTATATTGATCAAGATGTTTTTGTAGAACAACCACTAGGTTTTGAAAGTATTAATTCTCCTAATCATGGGTATAAATTAAAGAAAGCTTTATATGATTTAAAACAGGCTCCACGTGCTTGGTATGATAGGCTAAGTAACTTTTTAATTGAACATAATTTTAGAAAAGGTGAGGTAGATACAACTCTTTTTATCAAATCTATTGGAGATGATTTAATTAATATACAAATTTATTTTGATGATATATTATTTGGAAGTACAAATGAGTGTTTATGCCATGAGTTTTCCTCTTTAATGTTAAAGGAATTTGAAATGAGTATGATGGGAGAACTCACCTTTTTCTTAGGACTTCAAGTAAAAAAATTAGAGTCCGGCACATTCATATGTCAAACTAAGTACATAAATGAATTATTAGAAAAATTTGATAGGAAGAGATTCAAATTAAGTAAAACTCCTATAAGCCCATCAACTAGACTTGATTTAGATGAATCAGGAAAACTAATAGATCAAAAGCTATATAGGAGTATGATAGGTTCACTTTTGTATCTTACTGCTAGTAGGCCTGATATTATATTTGCTGTATATTTGTGTGCAAGATTTCAAGCTAATCCTAAAGAATCACACTTAATAGTAGTTAAGCGAATTTTTTGCTATTTGATAGGAACTCCTAAGTTAGGCTTATGGTACCCCAAAAACTTATTATCATGCAATTTAGTTGTATATTCTGATGCAGATTATGCTGGTTGTAAGGTTAATAGAAAAAGTATATCTAGAACATGTCAATTTTTAGGATCATCACTCATTTCTTGGTCTTCTAGAAAACAAAATTCTGTTACTTTATCCACTTCTGAAGCAGAGTACATAGCTGCAGGTAGTTATGTTGCTCAAGTTTTATGGCTAAAATAACAATTAGAAGATTTTGGAATTAAGCTTAAAAATATTCCCATTAAATGTGATAACACAAGTGTTATTAGTTTAACAAAAAATCCTATACAACATTCATAAACGAAACACATAGAGATTAGACATCATTTTATTAGAGATCATGTTAGTGAAGGTGATGTGGATATAGATGTTGTAAACATAGATTCTCAAATAGCTGATATTTTTACGAAACCTTTAGCTAAAGAGAGATTTTGCATGTTAAGACGTATGCTTGGAATGTTAGACCATAACATTTAAATTTCTTATTTTTTAAATTCTTTTTGATGTTGTCAAAGAGGGAGAAGAATTATATATATTGGTCATAATTCTTTTACATGCATATGTTTAGGGGGAGAATTATTTTTTTTAATTAGCATTTAGAAATATTTCTCAATTATTATATATATTTTTCTAATGCTTAAAAGTTATGATAAATGGTTAATTTACATCTTTATTATAACTATACCCAACATAAGTTTGCATCATCAAAAAGGGGGAGATTATTGATATTGTCTATATCATGATCCATTCTAGAGATTTTGATGATAACAAACATATGCTTGGATGTTCTAATTTGTGTGTTAAGTATTTTAGGTGTAATGATTTGATGGATATGCATGATAATTTCAAATTGAGTTGAAAGAATTCAAGATGGACCAAGATGGAAAGCTTGAAGATTTTTATGTATGAGTGCGTTAGTGGTTCATTAGTATTTACTTGTATGGTTTAATTTGCTCACATTTAAATATCTATTAAAATTATTTCTAAATTATTAATTAAGGATAATAAGCATAATTTAAAAAAAATCTATAAGATTCTTTAATTAAATTTTATATGCATCATTGATTAAATAGAATTTATAAAAAATAAAAAGATACTTAATTAAGGTAAATGAATAAGTTTTTGCGGTAAAATTCTATTATGTATTCTTTTTAAATTAACTTCTTTTATATCAATTTACTGATGTATGATTAATTTAATCTAAATTATATCATATTATTATATGAATATTTAATATATCTTTAAATATATAAAAATATGAATAAGTTTTTATTTGGCTAAATATGATATTATTGTAATCGAAACGTGGACTGATTTTTATTCCGTTAGATTGTTTAAATTTGGTAGATATAAATTGATAGGTTATATGACCCGTTTGGAGCTACTTATAATTTATTATTATGTTTTAAACATTAGCTGATTTTAATACTATTTGCTGGATAGCCGTTTTTGCCTTGTTTTGGATGTATATGAAGACTTTTTGACTTATCCATGTGACTAGCCATTTTATAGCCATTTGGAACTTATATTTCTTTAATATAAATGAATTCTTTGTTAAATATAATATTTTTTAGATGATAAATTAATATTAGATTAATAGTTTTATTGAAACTTGGCTTTACTTTCTTTTTCTCTTTAAATACCACTCATCCTCTTCATATGAGGGTAATTCAAGAGAGAAACTCCAGCACTTTTCTTCATTTCTTTCTTCTTACTTATATGCTAAATCTTGAGAGGAGAAATTTTGATCTTCATTCTAAGAGCTCTTTTCATTTGTGAGATCAAATTCTTGGTTGGAAAATTTCAACGCACTAAATCCAGTAATGTCTCTTGAAGTTCTTGAGTTTGTTTTCTTCTTCTAAATATTCACTTGCTAATCTGTTAGTTTTCATCATATATACTCTCTTGAAAATATTTATCATTTGATGAAATACTAGTTGGGAATGTTATTTTAAATTTTATATGTGAAATCTTTTAAATCTATAAAAGACAACAAAGCAAGTATTTTAATTTTCTTTTATATGGAATAGATTTGCATTTAAAATTTAATTTTCTTAAAAGTAATATTTTTAAAGAGTTATAGTTTAAATCAGTAAGAAAAATATTTTTATTTAATATATTATTCATATTTTTATCAAAATATAAATCTATCTTAAAGTGAGCAAATTTTATATTTCATTTGCAAGTAGTGAGGTGATTAAAATTAATTGGTAAGATCACCTCAAATATTTTGATCATTTTATTGCAAGATATTTTGAGCTTGTATTATTTACATCAAGTTATATTTTTCTTTTTCTTGATCTAAGCTATTTGGCTTAGTGAAGCTTAACTTGTAATTAGATTGGGTTGTACTCGCCCGTGTAGGAGAGTACTTAGGTTGTAAAGAACTTCTTTGGTTTAAAGAAGTGAGGTTTGCAAGGCAAACCTGGATTAGTGGATTCTAGCCCAAGAGTTGGCTAGCGTGAACGTAGGTCAGATTGGAATCCGGGCCAAACAACGTAAAAATGTTGTGCATCTTATTTTCATTTATTGCATCAATTTTTATTTAATATTTTCATAAAAATTTATGTCTTTATTTATTCAATATAAAATAGCTTTAAAATTATTTTAATTGCCTTCTTTTATTAAAAATTTTAAGAACCCCAATTCACCCCCTCTTGGGGTGCCATAGTTATCCAACAACTCCTCCTTATATAGAAACTTATGGTAGATATTACTTCATGTCATGTAATATTTTCCTTCATGGATGGTTCATTCGGGTTTAATATGAAAGTTCTTGTAGGTTGTAAGAACTAATTTAACTATCCGAAGGCTAACCAAGAGGAGGGTGAATTGGTTATTTAAAAATTTCTTTGAATTTTTTAAAACCATTTCTAGAAAATTAAATCTGTAATCCTTAAAATATGCAAATGTTTGAATATAATTTTCACAAAAAATTTTTCAACCATAAAATATTAAAGTGCGTGATAAAAATGTGGAAAATAAAAGAGAACAGAAGAATTCAGTCCAACTAGACCTATGTCCACTCCATGAAGACTCCTTTAGGTATTTCACTAAACAATAATGACTCTCCTTTTGCCCCCACAGTAAGGTGGAGAAGCCCTTACAAACTCTCTCCCACCAACTCGGTGCGGTAGAGAACGATCATCCTTTTTCACCCTCCCTGGTGATGGCAGAGAGCCATCGTCCTTTTTCACCCTCCTGGTGAAGGCAGAGAACTATCATCCTTTTTTACCCTCCTGGTGAAGGAAGAGAACTGCCATCTTTTTTCACCCTCCTAGTGAAAGCAGAGAACCTGGTTTTCATTTTTCACCCTCCTGGTGTAAGCCAAGAAACTAGACACAGTATTGAAAATCTTCCCTCAAGAGCCTCCAGAGAAGATGGGCAGAAACTTGAAGAAGAAAAAGAGATCCTCACTTTGGGAAACCTTGTGAAACCCTCACAACTCCCCCTTACTAGATCTCTCACACTCTACTCTCACAATCTCTCCCAAACACTCACACTCAATGGCGACTCTTAAGAGAGCTAAGCAACAAAGATGTTTAGTGAGAGTTTTTAGCACTCCTTATATATAAAAGACATGAAAAACCATCAAAAAACTAAAAATTGCAAGAAAACTATTCTGTGATTGTACTATACGATCGCATAAATCCCGTATGATCTATCCATACGAATGCATAACATCCCATATGAATAGTTCAAATTTGTCTGTATGAACTGATACAAACTCAATTCAGTCATCCGTACGAATGTATATCATCCCATATGAATAATTTAAATTCATATATACAAACTGGTACAAACTCAATTTTATACTCTGTCAGTCGTCTGTATGAACTGACATCATACAGTATGAATAGTTTAAAAAATCAAGGCTTTGTTCGGTACGAACTGGTACAAACCCAATTTTGTACTATGCTAGTTGTCTTTACGAACTGTATCGTACAATATGATCTACTCAAAATTTTAAGCCATGATTTGATTAACTGCCAGTTGGAGGAAAAACCACTAAGTCCAAATCGTACAGTACGATTGAAGATCATCCAATATGATTAGTTTCAAAAAATCTAGTTTTGTCTCTCTCTCCTCCGCTGTGTATGTGTGTGCACAGTTACCCAATTATAATCACAGTTGTTCAGACTAAGGAAATAAAAAATAGAGATATACAAACTCTATTACATGAAATCCTATTCTAACTTATCTTGAAATCTTTAGCAATTTGGAGTAGTATATGATTTCTCTGAAATATTAGTATACACACAAAATAAGTATAGAATAAAAAATACTATGAAACATTAAGATGTGAGCCATAATATTTGTTATCATTAAAAATATAAACTCTGAGCTCGAGTCACAATAATCTCTCCCCTTTTTTATGATGGCAAACGTTACTTATTGAATTTGCAAATTAAAAGTATTTTCTCCTAATCTCTCGCTCACTAAGACAATTATTTAAAAATAGGAGAAACTAAAATAATTTTCTTTCTTTTTAATTAAACTTTTTAAAAAAAAGATAAATAAAACAAAAATAGTAATTCGAAATAAATACAATAGTACATTCTCAACAGTACAAAATAAATACAACAGTACAATCTCCCCCTTTGATATTATCAAAAAAAAGTGGAGCATAAAAAAACACAAAATAGAAAAAATAGACTAAAGATTAAATGGACCCTGATCAGGTGAAGGTGATGTTTTAGAAGAATCAGTTTGAAATTTCAATAAATTTTCTTAGAATGAGAAAGTTACCTCTTAATTTTATTCAAAAACTTAGTAAGGCATGAATATACAACGCATAACCCAAAAAGATCAGAGATTTAGAATTTGTTAATCTAAGTCAAGCTCCTCCTTAAAGGCTCTAAACATCTAAATCAAGGAACAAATTAGAGAACAAAATAATAATTTTTTTAAAACTTCTTGCATGAAATATATCTAATAGAAGATTAATATAAAATGGTGAATCAAGAATCATGATTTTCAAACTCAAGTATCGAACATATCAATAGACGCATTGATTTTCTAAGATTTAAAGACATACAAGAAAGGAATTTGATTTGGGCTCATTTTGTGCCTTTTTACTAGTTGACGCTCATTGCGTATTTTTTTATTTTTGATACACTTCATGCATCTTACACTTTTGGCGTACATTATGCATCTGTTTGATTGAAAAAGTAGAGTGGTTTTGAAAAAGATTTAATTTTTTTTAGAAAATATTTAATTTATGGAATTTTTAATTTTGAGATTGAACACATCATTATGAACGATAAATCACCTTGGGAGATGAACATATCATTTTCTAATGGGTTCAAATTCCAAAACTTTAGATTTACTTTGATTATTGTAGTCAAACTCGAGGAGAGTTAACATATGATCTTGGAAGATCAAAATATTGTTTAATCAACTATTTGACTATGTTAATCTGAGTAAAAGGGATCATTAATTTCATAATCAAAACTACGATTATAATTGATATATCTTTCCAAGGAAAGAAGATATCAATCACTATCGATATTTTGAAAATGATGATAATGATCGTCGAGTTTTGAATTTCTCAAAGAAAGTTAATTAAAGTTTTGAAAAATTAGATCTAGGTTTCTAAATCTCCTATGAGGGCAAGCCTTCATAGTTAATTACATCGTAGGAAATCAAAAATTTTCTATGAAAACTCTCGATTAAAATAGTGATACAAATTTTATTTAGATTTCAAGGATTGATATCAAAGGAAGATGAGGTTTGGAATTTTAAATAGGGAATGGATCAAATTTAAACAGTTATTTTCAGAGTCAAAGGAAGAAGGGTAGGAGGTATTTTGAGATTCTGAATCACTTTAAAAACACCCCAACCTATCCTATGTGTTGGGCTTGAATTTGATGGAAATAGATTTAACATGTTGAATGATTGATTTTATTAGAAAGTGAGAATTATATTTCCAGAGGTTGAGGTCTTAAGAATAAGAATCTGCCTCAGATCCTAAGTCTAAAATTGGGCACAAAAAATTAGTGACCCAGATCCTAGCTAATGCAATGCAATCCTGGACTTACCCCGGCCTGGATTGGAGAGCCAGCTAAATGACCTAAACGCTTCAAAACCATATGTCCGGTCTTTAATGAAAGAGTGGTTAAGGATATTATTTAAGATTAATTTAAGGAGTTGGGGTCGACAATCTAGAGCAGATTCCTAATTGACCCCTTTGACTTATGTTGGGTGAAATGCTTAAGCTAGAAATGCAATTAAAAATTAGACTCAATTTTAATTTATTGTTAATGCGATGTGTTGAGATTGGTGCAAATCTGGTTTTTCAAGTGAGTTTTGATGTGGGTTTTTGATGATTACAAAATCCTATCATTTGTTTTTATTACTTGTTCATTATTTTCTCCTAACAAATGTTGGAAATTCTATTTTATGTGTATTAACCTTTCATTTTAGGAAAAATCACATTTATGACAGTAGAAGACTACAAATTGTTTAAAATAGAGGTTATTAGTTCTATTTTATATGTACTAACCTGCCTGATTAAGTGCAAAATTTTTTTTAAAGTATAAATCATACAGTACAAAATATTTTCATATATCATTTTCCAGAGTATAAAATCTAAGGATCCAGCTTCATACAGAATCGTACGAGATGAACTGTTCGTACAGTACAAACATGTTCGTATATCATTTCCAAAGTATGAAAAGTGGGGTTCAATGGTTCATACTGGTTCATGCAGGACGAACCGTTCAATTTTTTGAACTATTCATACGGTACGAATGGACTTCGTATGTCATTTCTAGAGTACAAAATATGGGGTTCAAAGGTTCGTACAACATCAAACAGGACAAACCATTCAATTTTTTGAACTATTCGTACAGTACGAGTTTGTTTCATATTTCATTTTTCATAGTACGAAATAGGGCTTGCATGGTTCGTATGGGATATCATATGGGATAAAACGTTCATTTCTTGAGCTATTCATATGGTACGATTATCGATCGTATGGGATGATCCTAATTCATAAAACTTGAAATTTTTAATATTTGGACAGTTTTTCTTGTCCTCTGAATAAAATGTTTCTAAAATTGACTGTCCTAATAAATCTTTTGTGAATTTCTTCTTGAGAGTGGAAGGGAGAGTGATTAGGTAGAGTATTTGGGAGTGAGTGTGGTGAGATCTTTGAAGAGAAAATTGTGAGGGGATTCACAAGGTTGCCCAAATGTGAGGATCTCAATGTTTGTACTTCAAGTCTCTTACCTATCTCTTTGAAGACTCTTGAGAGAAGATCTTGGAAGAAGGTCTGGTTCTCTGTCGTCATCAAGAGGGTGAAAAAGGTCGCTTGGTTCTCTGCTGACACCTGGAGGGTGTGAAAGGATGAGTGGGTTTTCTGCCTTCAGTAGGAGGGTGAAAAAGGATGATGGTTCTCTGCCGCACCGGGGTTTGGTGGAAGAGAGTTTGTAAGGGCTTCTTTGCTTTACTGTGGGGGCAAAAGGAGAGTCACTTTGGTTTAGTGTAATACCTAGAGAAGGAATCTCTAGGGAGTGGATATAGGTCGTGTTTGACCGAACCACTATAAATCTGGTGTTCTCTGTTCTTATTTTTTATTTACCACATTGTTAATTTCTGCATTGCACTTTATTTTTTTGTAGTTGAAAAAGTAGAAAATTCATAACTTTTCATACAGTATGAACTAGATCGTACTGTATGATTTAAATAAAGTTTTTTTAATAAAAGGTTTTCAAAAACAACCAAGAATTTTTTAAAGTGTCAATTCACCCCCCCTCTTGGTTAGCCTAGGGATATAATCAATAAGTCTAACAACCTATTCGCTCTTTCAAGTGGTATTAAAGCCTATTTCAAAAATTATTATTTAAATTACTTTTTAAAATTCGATCATGACTAATTTTGGAAACTGAAATAGACCTGAGGGTTATTCGATCACCAGACCTCCACTATTTGATAATATCCCGTTTAATTTTTGGAAAACTCATATGTCTACTTTTCTACAATCACTTGACTATCGCATGTAGATTTTAGTACAGGAAGGTTACATAGAACCTACTAGACTTGTAGATGGAATTAGAATTCAAACATCTTTTACTGATTGGACTGTAGAAGAACGTGAATTATCTCAATTAAATGCTAAGTGTTTGAATAGTTTCTTTTATGTATTAAAATTTGAAGACTACATGCATGTTTCTACCTGTAAATCTGGAAAAGAGATTTGGGATAGGCTTTGCATTACATATAAAGGAACCAATGAAGTGAAACAATCTAGATTGAACATTCTACTGCATGACTATAAACTTTTTTACATAAAATTGAATGAGTCAATCTCTGACATGTATACTCATTTTATAAAGATAGTAACTTCATTATGTGCTTTAGGTAGGGAACTAACCAATTCTAAAAAAGTAAATAAGATATTACGTTGTTTGCCTACTTCTTACGATGCAAAGATTACTGCTATAATGGGGTCAAAAGACTTAAATGTTTACTCTACTGATAATCTGCTTGGATCACTAATTACTTACGAGCAAGGAGTGACTCAAAGACAGATTGATGCAGGTGACAGATGGAAAGAAAAGAACATTGCACTAAAAGTGGATGATTATGAGAGTAATAGTCCCAGCCTGAAGATGAAGAGGATATTGCCTTAATGATAAGGCAGTTCAAAAGTTTCCTAAGGAGGAAATAGAGGAGACGCCAGCAGTGGAATAAAGGTAAGTTCCATAAAAATATTAAGGCTTCTAATGATGTTATTTGCTATGAGTGCGGGAAGTCAAGAAATAAAAAGACTGATTGCACTAATATCAAAGCCAATCCTAACAAGGAGAAAGGTGAGGAGAAACCAAAGGATAGAAGGGGCAAGAAGAGACTATAACGAGCATTTTGGGCTGACTCAGCTTCAGATTCCTCAGAAATATCACCTGATGAGAAAGTCACAAATTTATGCTTGATGGCTGACAATCTTGATCATTCAGATCAAGAGGAGGTATGTGACTTGAGTTATGATGAATTATTTGAAGTTTCTGAATGCATTCATTCTGCTTATAGGAAACTAAAAAAATTGCATGCCAAACTGAATGTGGATTATTTAGAATTGCAAAAAGAATATAAAATCCTTAGGAAAGACCATGCATTAATTGATAGCAACCACATAACCTTGTTGGATGAATTTGATGATTTGAATAAACATCATGAACTTTTAAAATCATCGTACACTAAACTTAAAAATGATTTCAAAACTTTTATGGATGAATCGGATAATAAAGAGCACAATTTAAAGATAAAAAATTCAATTCTAGAGAGTGTTAACTCATATCTTGAAGTTAAATTGAAAGCACTTGAGAAAAATAGGATCCACCCAAACTTAAAGATTTTCACAAATCTTACCACAAGTCGATTAGTTCAAAATCTAGGAGAAGATCTTACAGTGCACATAGATTGGTAAATCCTTTCCCTGGAGTAAAAT
The DNA here is from genome assembly GCA_019925795.1 of Dendrobium chrysotoxum. Taxonomy (NCBI): domain Eukaryota; kingdom Viridiplantae; phylum Streptophyta; class Magnoliopsida; order Asparagales; family Orchidaceae; genus Dendrobium; species Dendrobium chrysotoxum. The sequence goes on along the minus strand of CM034301.1, from coordinate 25,040,073 downwards.
TTTTTTCTTATGGTATGATTGGGCATATTTCCCACACTTGTACTATTCATCATAAGACACATTTAGTGTGGAGACCTAAGGTGTATAAAATACAGCATATCAAAAATGCATCTGGTTTTAAATTGCCAAGAGATGAACCCAAACTTATTTGGATTCCCAAGTCTAACATTTAATGATTTTGTAGGAACGCTCTCATAGAAGAGCTCATGAGAGCGTTTTGTACCTGAACAGCGGCTATTCAAAGCATATGACTGGAGATGTGAATTAATTCATATCGTTGGAAGCTAGTAATGGAGGCAAGGCTACACTTGGAGACAACACCACCCAAAGAGTGGTAAGTACAGGTATGATTGGAAATTCATGAAATTTTGTGATTGAAAATGTTTTGTTAGTAGAAGGCTTAAAACATAATCTATTGAGCATAAGTCAACTATGTGATAAAGTTTATCATATAAAATTCTTATATACTAGTTGTGTTATTAGTCAAAATGGAATTATTATGTTGAATGGTGATAGAGTAAATAATGTATACATGTTAGATTTGAATTATGTAAAATCTTCTACTACTTTTTATTTAAAAACTATATCTGATGAGTCATGGTTATGGCATAGAAGACTTTATCACGCTAGCATGAGAAATTTTAGAAAAATCACCCAAAAAGACTTAGTTAGAGGAGAACCCAAATTAGACTTTACAAAAGATCACTTATGTGATGCATGTCAACTAGGAAAATAAGTCAAATCCTCTTTTAATTCAATCAAGGAAGTTAGAACTAGCAAGCCCTTAGAAATTCTTCACATGGATCTCTTTGGACTTGTTAGTACATTAAGTCTAGGAGAAAAAAAGTTTGGGTATGTAATTATGTATGATTATTCAAGATTCACATGGATTAGATTTTCGTATCATAAGAGTGAATCATTTAAGGAGTTTAGAGACTTTGCCACTTGGATTCAGAAAAAATTAGAGTTTGAAATTATTACTATTCAAAGTGATCATGGGGGAGAATTTGGAAATGAATTATTTGATGATTTTTGTAAATCCCATGGAATAGACCATAACTTCTCAACTTCTAGGACACCTCAGCAGAATGGAGTTGTTAAGAGAAAGAATAGAACATTAATTGAAGCTGCTAGAGCCATGTTAGCAAAATATTCACTTCCAAGATATTTTTGGGTTGAAGCAGTTAGTACCGCATGTTATGTATTGAATAGGGTGAACATTAGATCAAAATTAAATAAGACACCCTATGAACTTCTCAAAGATAGAATTCCCAACCTCTCACACCTATATATTTTTGAATGTAAAGTGTTCATTCATAATAATGGAAAAACTCTCTAAGGAAAATTTGATCCTAAATCTGGTGAAGAAATTTTTCTACGATATTCAAGTGTTAGAAAATCCTATAGAGTTTTTAATAGAAGGACATTGGTAGTTGAGAGACCACTCATGTTATTTTTGATGAATCTGATAATACTGAGGATCTAGGTTGGATGAAGATGAAGTTGAGAAAATATCCCAAGGAATTGAAAATAAAAAAGTTGAAGAAAGGGTTGAAAATGAGAAAGAAAACCATTTTTTTAGAGAATGGAATTATCCCAAGAGTTATCCTAAGGAGTTGATTTTAGGAGACCCAAGTAAAGGAGTTAAGACTATGCATGGATTGAGGAAAGAAGTGAATCACTCCGCTTTTATTTTAATGATTGAACCCACTAGTGTAAATCAAGCACTATTGGATGAGTTTTAGATTCTAGCTATGCATGATGAGTTAAATTAATTTGCTAGAAATAATGTTTGGGAATTGGTAGAAAGACCGAAAGATCAAAGTGTTGTTGGAACAAAGTGGGTATTTAAAAATAAGTTGAATGATTTTGGAGTGATTGTAAGAAATAAAGCAAGGTTAGTGGCTAAGGGGTATAATCAAATTGAGGAAATTAATTTTGAGGAGACATTTGTCCCGGTAGCAAGACTTGAGGCAGTTAGAGTGCTTTTAGCCTATACCTATTTTAAAGGTTTTAAGTTATATGAAATGGATGTAAAGAGTGCCCTTCTAAATGGGATGATAAAAGAGGATGTTTATGATGAGCAACCTCCAGGTTTTGAAAATACATAATTTTTAAATCATATTTTTAAATTGAAAAAGGCATTGTATGGACTTAAACAGGCACCTAGAGCTTGGTATGAAAGGCTAAGCACATTCCTATTTGAATGGTCATTTATAAAAGGGAGTGTGGACACCACTCTCTTTATAAAAAGAGTATGAGATAAAATACTCATTGTTCAAATTTATGTGGATGGTATTTTGTTTGGATCTACTAATAGAAATCTTTATGATGAATTTTCAAAAATAATGAGTAAGAAATTTGAGATGAGCTTATTTAGAGACTTGAGTTACTTTTTAGGGTTTAGCATTAAGCATAATGAGGATGGAACCTTTCTAAGCCAGTCAAAATATGTTATGAACATCCTTCAGAAGTATGAAATGGATAAGGCTAAACCAGTGAATACACCCATGAGTTTCTCAGTGCAGTTAGATAAGGATCCTAAAGGAAAATTAGTTGATTAAAAGAAGTTTAGAGGTATGATTGGATCTTTACTTTACTTGACAGCTAGCAGACCAGATATCATATTTAGTGTTTATTTGTGTGCTAGATTTCAAGCAGATCCTAAGGAGTCACATTTGACTGCAGTTAAGAGAATTATGAGATATCTTTTGGGGACTCAAAACCTAGGAATATGGTATCCTAAGAATAGCACTGCATTTGAAATTATTGGATACTCTGATTCAGATTTTGCTAGTTGTAGGGTTGATAGGAAAAGCACTTCTGGAACTTGTTAATTTATAGGAAACTCCTTAGTTTCTTGGTCTAGTAGAAAACAGAACTCCGTAGCCCTTTCAACTGCAGAAGCTAAATATATTGTCCTAGAAAGTTGTGTTGCATAAGTGTTTTGGTTAAAACAACAGCTAATTGACTTAAGATTTTCCTTTGGCACAATTTTAATCTTTTGTGATAACACTAGTGCCATATGCATTTCAAAGAATCCTATTCAACATTCTAGAACTAAGCACATTGATATAAGGCATCATTTTATAAGAGATTATGTAGCAAAAAGGAAAATTGAATTACATCATGATGCTACTAAGGATCAACTTGCAGATATTTTCATAAAACCATTAGCTTTTGACACATTTAGCATTTTAAGGATAAGGCTAGGTGTGATTGATCTTAATGCATAATTAAAATTTTTGCAAACTTATTTTGTGTGTGATTGTATTTTTGTTTATATCAAGTATGTGTTGTATTAGTTGTATGTTTTGTTCTATTTTTGTTTGTTTTTAGCTTTAGTTTTTTATTGTTTGTACTTTAATAAATAAAAAAAATTGGAAAATGTTTTGCTTTGGGAGTTTTCTGAGTTTTTCATGTACTATTTTTTTGTTCTGTTCATACTGTATGAAATTATTTCTTACAATATGAATTATGTAGCGTGTGCTGAAAATTTAAAGAGTTGAGAAGACAGAACAATCTTTTTAAAAAATTCATATTGTATGATGACATCATCATACTATATGATTTGCACAGGTTCGTCTGTACGAATGGGGATGGGTTTATAGTTAGTTAGTTATTATTATTGATCGTATGTACGAACGTGTTGTTTGTCTGTATGATCCATGTTGTCATTTTAGGATAAGGATGAAGCCAACTGTCATCAAAATGATCTTTAATATTCTAATCATCTCGAATGAACACGTGATTATCTGTACGATCGAGAAGTTAAAAAGCTCGTACGAAAGGATGCCTCAGGAAGGGCAGTTTATGAAAGCTGTTTTATTTTTGTCCGTTTTCATTCGTACGTATGAAATATATTTTGTCCTGTATGAAAAATATTTCATCCCGTACGAAACTGTTTCGTACTGTACGAATGATTGTTCTTCTTTATATAGAAGGGTTTTTTTCATTTCATTTCACATCCACTTCAAACCCTTCAAAACCACAAATTAGAGATGTCTGGCAGCGGGAAAAGGGCACGACAGGCTAGAGGATCATCCTCCAAACAAGATTGGGATGACAATTTTTTTCTCAACAAAACGAGGATGCTTACCTTAGATATAGTGCTTCCAAAATTACTCCCTCTCATCTCTTAATGCAAGAGAACATTTATTTTGCTGGAATGCCACTTTTTGATTCTACTCAATTTTTATTTATCCTCACCCTTATTCATGCATATAACAAGGATTTGTTAATGTTTTTCTTGCAAACATAAAAATAAATCAGGACCACACTAAGATCACCTCTTATGTTCTGAAATAGAGAGTAAAAATTACTAAGGAGGATTTGTGGACTTTCCTTCATCTTAGAACTTTAGGGATTCGAGCACACACCCTAACCTCTATAGCTGACTATGATTGGTCAGAAGTAAATCAGGTTCTTAGGGGGGTAAGCCAACCAAGTCATTTTTCTAGAGTCTACACCTTGAATCAAAATACAAGGATCATCCAGCACATTATTAGAACCTCCATAATCCCAAAAGCTGGAGATCGAATTAATATGACACCCCTCCTTTCAACTATTACCTACTTAATCATGACCAGTCAACCTATAGATGAAGCCCAATTAATTATGGACTATTTATATTCTCTTACTAACATTGGCCATCCAAGCATCAAAAGGAAGAAAAATATTGCGCTTGATCATAGATTTGATGACATTGAGGCACATTTAAAGCAGCAGGATGACATATATAATGAAGATAGAGGTTGAATTCGTGATCAGTTTGAATCAGTGAACACCAATATTGCCATAATCAATAGTTATTTTGCTATGTTTACTGCTCAACCACCACCTACAGATCAGGGTCCTTCGAATTACTAGCGATGATTTTCTATCTGTTTGGCTTAGTATTTAGTTATCTTTGTTATTCTTCTAGGCTTGATTGTTGAAGTTGTTGTTGTTGTTGGTTATTTTCTGTCTTTACTATAATTGTATCATTGTTGTATTTGCAAGCTTTAATGTTTGTGTGATATGATTTGAATGTAAGCTTGCTTCATGAAAAGTTCAATGGAATGAAAAAGTCATGTTTCTATGCATAGTGTTATATGATTGTGGTTATGACTTAAAATGATTTTAAATTTTATCACTCAAATGTAGTTGATTGACTTTATAAAATATTGGTTAAATTTGCTTTACAATAGTAATCTATATGCATAATTTAATCTCTCAAAATATTTAGATTATATTGTGACTGGGTGTAGATTAGAAGATCTTTTTATATTATTTTTAGACATGTATTACTCAGCTTAAATTGTTGTATATTTGATATTTTAATATTGCTCGTGTTTTTATCTCAAAGTGTTCATTATTGTATTTGTGTCAAGAGATTATATTTTTGGAAAGAAATTTTTTAAGTAGGCACAAAATGAGCCTAAGAATGAAAAGATGCACAAAATGTGCATTGAATATAAAAGATGCGCAAGGTTTGTCAAATTATAAAAAGGCACAAAATTAGCCCAAAATTGACAAGATGCACAAAGTGTGCCATTCAATTTAAAAATATGCGCAATGTCGCCACTTGTCCTTTCCTTTATCATTTTCTCAATTACACTAATCAATGATCGTCACTATTAAATTAGAAAATTATTAATTTTATTTCATCATTTCTGCAACAGTTATGGCTACTTAATTTGTCTATTGCATTACTGACATAGATTAACTTTTTTTTATCCTTGTTATTCTGTGATTTAAACTTTAGAGTCTTTATCTTTTGCATTCGATTTCAATATTGTAATTATAACTCATTTAACATTATCTTATTCATCAATTACTTTGATTGTTTCCCTTACTTTGATTGTTTCCCTTTTTATTGTTGTCAAAGGGGAAGTTATGTATTGTTTGATATATTTTGTACTATGTATTGTTTGATATGTTTTGTTTTTTATTTTTTTTGATATATATTTTTTGATATGCATGTTATGTGTGTGTATTTGTGTGTGTTTGTTTTGTTTGTGTTTATTTTGTTTTTTCTTGTCTCTCTATATTTTTTTCTTTTTTCAGTTCCCTTGTTTCAAATAGATCATTCATTTAAGGGGGAGCTTTCTTTAGGGGGAGCTTAGGAGAAAATTTGCATTTACTTGTTAACTCAAACAATAATTATTTTTCCATCATAAAAAAGGGGAGATTGTTGAGATTGGTGCAAATCTGGTTATTCATGTGAGTTTTTGATGATTACAAAATCTTATAGTTTGGTGGGATTGCTTGTTTATTATTTTCTCCTAACAAATGTTGGAAATTCTATTTTGTGTGTACTAACCTTTCATTTCAGAAAAAATCACATTTTAGATAGTAGAAGACTTCAAATTATTTAAAATAGAGGTTATTAGTTTTGAGGTCTGTATTTTTTTTATTTTCTTGAGTCTGAGAGATGTGATTGTAAGTGGGTAATCATGCACACACACACTGGGGGAGTAAGAAAAACACTTAAATATTAGATAGTATGGGATGATTTGTCCAGTATCTCCTCCTAAATCCTACGAACCTGCCTCATTAAGTGTGAAATTTTTTTTAAAGTATAAATCATACAGTACAAAATATTTTTGTATATCATTTTCCAAAGTACAAAATCCAAGGATACCAGCTTCGTATAGGATCGTACGGGATGAACTGTCCAAATTTTTGAACTATTCATACAGTACAAACATGTTTCATATATCATTTCTAGAGTACGAAAAATGGGGTTCAATGGTTCATACTAGTTCATACAGGACGAACCCTTCAATTTTTTGAACTGTTTGTACAATATGAATGGATTTCGTATATCATTTTTAGAGTATGAAATATGGGATTTACAGGTTCGTACAACATCGTACATGATGAACCGTTCAAATTTTTGAACTGTTCATACATTACAAACTTATTTTGTATTTTATTTTCCAGAGTACGAAACAGGGCTTGCATAGTTTGTATGGGATATCGTATAGGACAAATCGTTCATTTCTTGAACTATTCGTATGATACGATTGTCGATCGTATGGGACGATCCTAATTCGTAAAACTTGAAATTTTCAATTTTTGGATGGTTTTTCTTGTCCTTTGAATAAAATGTTCCTAAAACTGACTGTCCTAATGAATCTTCTACAAATTTCTTCTTGAGAGTGGAAGGGAGAGTGATTAGGGAGAGTGTTTGGGAGTGAGTGTGGTGAGATCTTTGAAGGGAAAATTATGAGAGGATTCGCAAGGTTTCCCAAAGGTGAGGATCTCATTGTGTGTACTTTAAATCTCTTGCATATCTCTTTGAAGACTCTTGAGAGAAGATATTTGAAGAAGGTCTAGTTCTCTGCCATCACCAGGAGGGTGAAAAAGGATGCTTGGTTCTCTACCGACACCTGGAGGGTGTGAAAGGACGAGTTGGTTCTCTGCCTTCACCAGGAGGGTGAAAAAGGATGACAATTCTCTGCCACACTGGGGTTTGGTGGAAGAGAGTTTGTAAGGGCTTCTCCGCCTTACTGTGGGGGAAAAGGAGAGTCAATTTGGTTTAGTGCAATACCTAGAGAAGGAGTCTCTAAGGAGTGGATGTAGGTCGTGTTTGACCGAACCACTACAAATCTGGTGTTCTCTGTTCTTATTTTTTATTTACCGCATTGTTAATTTCTTCTTTGCACTTTATTTTTCTGTGGTTGAAAAAGTAAAAAACTCATAACTATTTATACAGTACGAACTGGATCATACTGTATGATATACATAAAGTTTTTTTATAAAAGATTTTCAAAAACATCCATGAATTTTTTAAAGTACCAATTCACCCCCCTCTTGGTTAGCCTAGGGACATAATCAATAGGTCTAACAACCTATTCTCTCTTTCACGATGCATGCTAGTTGACTCGAATGCTTTAAAATTATATATGAAGCAGTTTTTAAAAAAGGCTTAAAAATAAATTTATTCTAGAGATTGCACAACATCACCTTGGTAGGACTGCACCCTAATAGGTTAGGTGGCCTGCCAGAATCTACAGACGGGGAGGTGCCTAACAAGGTAGAGAAGGTTCAATATATATGCATGAAAAACTCCCAGCGGTCCGGGCTTACTTCTTAAAAGTGTTAGAGTTTCTATGTGAGCATAAATATTTTTAATTTTGTTTAAGTAGAAATAGTTTATTCGTGTCCTCACGAGCCTCCGATCGGGTTCCAGGCTAAAACAAAGATCAACATACAAAAGTACCAAAAAACTACTAAGAGCAAACAATCCTAATATCACAATTAACATATCAATCAATTAATTAAATAATCAAATAAATAAAATTAATACTCAAAATGAAAATCCATAGGCAAGTGCCTTTTAATTATACAACCCAAGGTCTGCAAGAAAAGTAAAGTGGCCGGGTACCACTGACTACAACCCGGATTCTACTCCTAAGACTCAAGTGACTTTGAGAATGGGTCTTCTCTTTATTCTTCACTTCTCTATCCTTCTATGAGCTTCTTGGATCGTCGAGTCCGGATATCCAAATGAAAAGAAACCCCCCCTGAAGAGAGGTGTTATCTTTTCCCTTTAGATATTTAAAAATATTCGAATCTAAATCTTCAAATGGAGAGGGACTCTCCCCTAAGAGATGTCATCCTTCTCTTTCAATTTTAGATTGGACTTATATTCCATCTCAAATTACTTGATATTATAACTCAATTTTAAATCAAATTACATTTGAATTTAAAAGAAAAATCTAGACTCAACAACCTGCAGGGTTATCTTAATAATCAACAATTATATCAATATCCCAAACAGTTAATATTTAATCAAATCATCCCGAGAAGTTAATATTTAAAATTTAAATACTCAAATCACAGCCATGCTTGGCCATGCTCTTTTAACTTTAAAGGGAGACTGAAGCAATTTCTGGAGTACCTATAGAAAATAATGTTAATTTTTAAAGCTTAATTATTTAATTGCCCCCTTTAATTTAATTGTCATATACGAGCATAACTACCTGCATAAGATTGAATTAGTACAAGTCTTCCCTAGCCTAGGGGTAGATCTAACATACAATCAATCACAACATAGAGTGTAATAAATAAATAAACAATCACATCAATATCAATTGCTTAATTCTAACAACTAGCATGCAGTGAAAACCATGGAAAACCCGGCACACATAAGTAGCAAAAAAGTAAACACAGGTCTAGCCTAATATTAGAGTTGGTTATCCTAACAAACCATCTAAAGTGTGTGGAGTAGGCTGTGTGGGTTTGATATGTCCTAAATAGGATCATTTGATTGAAGTTGCTTGATATTCTAGTTGGTTGAAAGGCTTATGGGATCTAAGTTTGAGTTTAAGTATTAATGGCATAAAATTGATTTTAAAGTATGTTTTAAATAATTATTGATTACCAGCTTTGTTTTACATCGAGCTCGTGAAGTTTATTTCACCTTCCTTAGGGCTAAGTTAATAGCCTCGTAGGCCTGGGTTGCCTAGTTATAATCGTATAGTTAAGTATTTTATTGATTAAGGATTTGAGAGTTGATAAATTTTATTCAAATTGATTGGTTACTGGTTTTAATTTTAAATTGATGTTTTCAGGAATTTTAGAAGATTTATTGAATTTTGGAATTTTCTGGATTATTTTAATGATTTAATTAGGGGTCAAAAATTAACTTTTTGATTAAAAGTGATTTTTAGAAGGTTAATATTTTATTAAAATATTAGACCTTAATACGATCAGTTAGACTATAAGTATGCTGGATTTAGATTTTTCTATATTTTATTATGAAGGTTTGAAGTTTTGACTTGATTTTGAACTAGATTTGATCAAAAGTTGACTTTTTCAAATTTGAATGATTTCTAGAAATTTAATATTGTGGATAAATACTAAACCTTAATGTGAGTTGAATGCCTTTAAGTTTGCTCAATTTGGAGTTTATTTGAATTAGTTATGAATTTTTAAAGTTTTGTGTATTTATTGAATTTTCAAAATTTGCTTAATTAAGAGCCTTTTACTGATTTTGCTCCAAATGAACTCTCAACTCCTTGGAATCAACTCCAAAGGTCAGGAATGACCCAAGGAGAGATTCCTAAGTGTTTGGAAAATTTTTGAAATTTTTAAATCTTTTTAATTAATTAAATTAATTAAATATTATATTTCAATTAAACTTAAATTAAGATCAAATTTGATGTCCAGTCAAGGGGCATTTATTTTTAGTTGATTAAGGATTTAATCTTGGTCAATTTGATATATTATTTGTAATTTCTCAGTTTAAATTTAATTTATTAAATTTTCTGGAGTTTAAATGCTTAATTAAGGTTTAATCTTGATTAAATAAATTAAAGGGCTTAATGACTTCAAAATTCAGTGAAAACTTTTCCTTAGGCTGAGAGTGTCACTAAGTTTGAATGGTTCAAGTTTCAAGTTAAGAAGATGTGTATCCTAATTTCTATAATTTTTCTAAATTTTCTAATCAGGTCCTTAATTCTTGTCTTTAACGATGTCACTAGGTTAAGTAGGAATGAATCAAAGTTTATACTAACCCTTAACATACATGACCAAGATGCAATCACTATCACAACTAATTCTTAGATCTAGGAGAGCCCTAAGATTAGGTGGCGTGTGCCCCTAATTTTGCAAAATTAAGAGAGAAACTTAGTTAATTACAAGATTGATTAATGAAGAATTAACAAAATAATTGCTCATTAATCATCACTCCCCACAAATCCTATTCAATTATGCTCAAGCTAGGTTTAAATTTTCAAAAGGATCTCTCAACATTAAAGGTTTAGAATATACATAATTTTAAAAATAGTTTTAAAAAATATATACTTATATATATATATATATATATATATATATATATATATATATATATATATATATATATATATAGACCTATATATACCTATCTCTAGAATTTTAAAATTAATTATTAGTTTAAAATAATTAATAGTTAATAATTAAAATAATTAAAATAAAATTATTATTTTAAAATAATATTATTTTTAAATTAAAGTGTTTAATTTTCTAGAAAAATTGATATTAAATATTAATTTTTTTATTTAATTTTTATATTTTTTTGAATTTTTTTGATATTAGAACACATTAAAAAAATAAATAAAATAAATAAATTGAAACGACGGCGCCACCGCTACGTGGCATGCGCTGGTTGGCGGAACCAAAAGACGGAGGCAATCATTACCGGTGACGCAATCATTACGTCGCCAGTAATGATTTGAGCAATCAGTGACTGTAGGTACGGTTCACTTAACCACGTCAGCCCGTATCACGGGCAGTTGGATGCCTCGCTGTTCGAAACGAACGACCCTGATCAAGCCGTACAAAGGGACAGAGCAGTGCGTACATACACGTGGTCAGATGGGCACGTGGAATTGCCAGATTATGATCATTGATCATAAGATCAACGGCCCTGGTCTCACGTAGCTATAAACGGGCGTGACCCGAACCCTAATTAAGTAAAATTGGCTCATTCTCCATGATTAAGCAGCCATTTCAATTAAAATTTAAAACATAGATTAATATAATGAACAAAAAAAGTGGGGATGCATTTTTACGGTTAAATAAGCACTTATTCAAAATATATTTCAAACCAAGTGTCCTAGTCTAGGGTTTCAATTTTTCCTCAAACTAATGGACGGTTTGAACCATATGAGCTATCTCTGAATTTGTAGTATGTCCCAAATTAAATTTGTAGAAGACTTCACATTCTAAAAAGCCCTCGATCACTGGATATTTAAGTTGGACATTATTTTGCTTTGGTTGGCCAAAAAGCTCACCTCCGTCGAGCTTCTGGTGGTGGGATTCGATTGAAAACTAATAAGGGAGGAATCTGGAGCTTTTTGAGACTGGGGGCTTGACTTCAGAAACTTTTGTAGGAGATAGAGAGCTAGGGATTCAATGATGCTCAAAATGGGGATTTTCCCCTATTCAAATGTCCCCTCCTAGAATGGAGGTTCTTGATCAATTTTTCTAGACTCTAGGATGTTGCCATGCGGCCCTAGGGTGGTTAGGAGCAGATGGGAGAGCACATGGCAAGGACATTAGGTGGAAAATCCCTTTTATCCCCATTATTAGAACATGGGAGTGATAGGGGTTGTTCGATCTTGATCTAAGGGCTAGGATAGACCCAAAGAAGGTTCTAGAGTGCACTTAAGCTACTGGAGAGGGTTGGATTAGAGGGGATCATGTTTAAGAAGGGTTTTGACCATCTTTGACCCTTCCAAATACCTTTGTTGACTAGTCAACAATCAAAGGGATGCTGAGTTGTCATGAGGGAGAGGGTTTAAGCTAGTTAAATGCATTGAATGGAGTTTGATGGCTAAAGAATTGAAGTTTAAATGTATGTGAAGGAATTTGACTAAGTATAACAAGTTGACCTGGTCAACTCAACTTGAAGTTTATTCACCAATGGGCAGGATGCATTTAGGTCATGAGTTTGAGTTGATTCAGAAGATAGATAGCTTGAGTTTATCATGGTTTGATCATAACTGATGAATTAACCAAATCAAAGTTTATGTTTATTTGACTTGGTTAAATCCAATAATATTAGATTCATCCATGGTTGAGAGGTATTTAAGACATGGAATGAGCTAGATTTGGATTTGAAAAATGGTTTGATTGGGTTCAAAATACATTAAGTTGGCTAAGTGGATTGAATTGACTCATAAGGGTCAACTTTGACCAATCTTGGACTTGGTCAACAGTTGACTGGATCAGGGGTCCAATCAGAGCCAAATTATTAAGGAAAGAGGCCAAAGGAATTTGATAGAATTTTGAATGCATTTGAAGTTTGAATCAAAGAAGAATGGTTCAAGGGTTGATCTAGTCAACCTTGGTTGACTTGGTCAACCAAGTTGACTCAAGGTTAGGGGTTGAGCGTAATAGGTTTGGTATGATGAATGGGGTCTGGTATAGGTGGTTAAAGGGTCTGGGATGGTCATGTGGTTCAAATCATCTGTTTGGGCCTTTAATGAGTCATTAGGTCAACCTATGTTGACTTGGTCAACTAGATTGACCCAAGGGCTGGGTCAAGGCTCAGCAAGTTTAGTTTGATATTTGAAATTTACTGGAGGTGATCTCATGCAGTTTGGAGATCGTTTGGTTTGAAATAGGCATTTGAACCCCTAAGGGGTATTTTGGTCATTTTAACCCCGGGTCAACTGGCGGTCAAAGTGAGTCCAAAAAAAAATAGTTTAACATTCAAGAGGTCAAGGTTAAGGATCTGGATATGGTTGGAAGATTTGGAGAAAGCTTCAAGGTCAAAATCCACTGGGTACTAGATCCAGTGACGTAGGTCATAAATATTTGAAGGTTTTACAGCCTTTGGAAATTAATTTAATTTCTTGGTTAGAGACCTCAAAATGAGCTCAAATTTGGAGAGTTGCCTCTAGGTACATATCCCATTAGTATGTAACTAATATACTTTGAATCAGAGGTCATTTGATAGGGTTTTGGAAGGTTTAAAAATTCACTGGAAAAGGCTTTCAGGACTTAGACCTTTGGCCTTGGATTTGAGTCTGGATTTCTGGATTTGAATTGGAATTTGTATTTGAATGCTTGAGATTGAATTATCTAAGTCATTTATGATTATTTGGGTGATCATAAAATAATTAGATAGGGTTAGAGCTAGATTAAAGGCAGGATCAAGGTTGAAACTGGAATTGGGATCAATAAAAGCTTAAAATCTGAGTAGAATTTAAAATTTAGACTTGATTGGAGTTTGAATTGAATTAATATTTGGATTGGATTAAGATTTAAATTGATCAAAGGCCTAGATTGATTTGAATTAGGATTGACCAAGGATTTAGATTGGTTTGGGATTTAGATAGATTTAAGGTCTAAATAGATCTAGGGTCTAAATAGATTTTAAGATTTAAAATCTAGGAGGATTTTAGAGTCTAGAAGTCCTAGGGTTTAAGGTTTAAAATGATCCTAGGATCTAGATAGATCTAAGGGTCTGGATTCATCTGGAGTCTGGATTGGGTCCTAATGACCTCATACAAAAATGAGGTCAACAACATCTTTTCAATTTGGGCTGATTTTGTGCCTCTTCACATTTTTGCAATTTATTTCATTTCTTAATCCTTAAAAACTCAATTGTAAAATTATCATCCAGATATAACAGAAGAAAACTCACTCTCTTATATAAGGAAGAATAAATTACAAAGTAAATTTGATCCAATAAAATAAAATGACAAGCATGATTAAGAAAATGATGAAGTGGATTCAACAACTTGCAAAAGATCCATATGAGATGAAAAAAAGTAGGGAGATAAAAAGTTCAATTTCAAAATCTAATTTATAATTTGATGCAGGTTTTGAATCAAAAGTAAAATAGCCTCATTAAAGAAATTAGATAGAGAGACAAAATCATAAGTTTCCTCCATTTGACTATTTTTAGAGAAGTCAACCACTACTTACATATAATTTCAAGTAAAGAAGAGGTAAATTTTTTATTTTTAGAAAAAATGATCTTTGAAAAGTAATTTGATTCTCTAAAGTGTATACAAAACAATATGTGACATGTGTGTGTTTATCAGAGTGACCTTACAAATGATAGAAAGATGATAAATAAACATATCTTATAAAAAAAACTTAAAAAAATAACACAAAAAATTATACACATTCATAAAGAAAAAAACAAATTTACACGCACATATTAACAACACACAAACAAAATTTTAAACATCAACTTGCTCCTGGTCTGATGATTCAGAAGCTTGGTCTATCCAGGAGATTTTTTTGCTTTTTATCATTTGCCCTTATTGCAATTTATTTATTTTTATCTTTTTCCATTGCATAAAGAGTTTTTAAGTTTGGACAATCATTTTTCATATGTCCCGGTTTCTTACACCCAAAGTAAATTACTTCAGAGAAATTCTTAGTATCCTTACCATTTTTACCTTTGTTCCTCTTTTGTTGATGCTGATGCTTGCACTTCAGTAGCTTTTCAAATTTTCTCGTTATTGATGCTATCTCTTTACTTTCATCATCTACTGAGTTACTTTTCTCCATGTCTTTGATTTTTAGGACTATCATTTCACTTGCATTCAAAAGTCTTTGACTCACAGTTTGCTCGTGAGAAATGAGTGAGCCAATTAGATTATCATTAGTATAATCATTCAAATCTTTTGATTCAATTATATCAATGACTTTAGCATTAAATTTTTCAGGTAGACATCATAAAATTTTATTTATTTTTTCATAGTTTGAAACTTCTCTACCTATAGCTTACAATGATGTTACTATTTATGAAAACCTAGTAAACATGTCTAAGATGGTCTCATAAGGTTTCATGCTAAAGAGTTCATAGTCATGCATAAAAATATTCAACTTAGATTGCTTGACTTTACTAGTACCTTCGTATGTAGTATATAAACTATCTCAAATTTCCTTGCCAGTAGTGCTTGTAAAGATTCTCATATATTCTTCAGAATTCAAAGCACAAAACAAACAATTCATACATTTAGCATTTAATTATGCATAAATTTGTTCTACTCTACTCCATTCAAAAAACGGGATATCGGTTTTGACTCCATCTATAATATGTGATGGTACAGAATAACCAGTTTGAATTATATGTCACATTCGATAATCTATTGATTACAAGAAAGTAGTTATTCAAAATTTCCAAAAATCAAATGAAATATTTTCAAATAAAGGTGGTCAAGTGATCGAATATCCTTCAGTAGTGTTTTGATTTCCAAAATTAGCCATGATCATTTTTAAAAGTAGTTTAAACTTTAAGTTTTGAAATGGGCTCTGATACCACTTCAAAGTTTGTGTAGGTTGTTAGACCTAATACAACTGTCCCAAGGCTAACTAAGAGGTGGGTGAATTTGTTATTTAAAAATTTCTTGGAATTTTTGAAAACCATTTCTAGAAAATTAAATCTCTGATCCATAAAATATATAGTTGTTTGAATATGATTTTCACAAAAGATTTTTCAATCATAAAATATGAAAGTGCGTAAAATAAAAATGCAGAAAATAAAAGAGAACAAAAGAACACCAAATTTTATAGTGGTTCGGTCTAACTAGACCTACGTCCACTCCATAAAGACTCCTTCTTTAGGTATTGCACTAAATAATAGTGACTCTCCTTTTTCCCCCACAGCTAGGCGGAGAAGCCCTTACAAACTCTCTCCCACTAACCCGGTGCGGCAGATAATAGTCATCTTTTTTCACCCTTCCTGGTGAAGGCACAGAAGCATCATCCTTTTTCACCCTCCTGGTGAAGGCAGCGAACTGTCATCATTTTTCACCCTCCTGGTGAAGGAACAGAACCGTTATCTTTTTTCACTTTCCTAGTGACGGCAGAGAACCTAGTCGTCCTTTTTCACCCTCCTGGTGTAGGCAGAGAACCTAGACACAATATTGAAAATCTTTCCTAAAGAGCCTCCAGAGGAGATGGGCAGAAACTTAAAGAAGACAAAGTAATCATCGCTTTGGGAAACCTTCTGAAACCCTCATAACTCCCCCTTCACTAGATCTCTCACACTCTACTCTCACAATCTCTCCCAAACACTCATACTCAATGGCCAATCTCAAGAGAGATAAACAACAAATGTGTTTAGTGATGGTTTTTAGGACTCATTATATAGAAAGACATGAAAAACTGTCCAAAAACTAAAATTCGCAAGAAAACTGTCCTAAGATTGTACTGTATGATCACATATAGTCTTATACGATTTGTCCGTATGAACGAATAGCATCATGTACGAACAGTTCAAATTTGTCTATACGAACTGGTACGAGCTCAATTCAATTATCCATACGAATGTATATCATCTCGTACGAACAGTTTAAATTCATCTATATGAACTGTTATGAACTCAATTTCATACTCTGTTAGTCTTTTGTATGAACTTACATCATACAATATAAATAATTCAAAAAATTAAGGCTTTATTCAGTATGAACTAGTATGAATCCAATTTTGTACTCTGTCTGTCATTTATACAAATAATATCATATAGTACGATCTATTCAAAATTTTAAGCCATGATTTGATTAACTGCCTGTTAGAGGAAAAACCACTAAGTCCAAATCATATAGTACGATTTAAGATCATCCAATATAATTAGTTTTAAAAATTCAAGTTTTGTCACTCTCTCCCCCTGTGTGCGTGTGCATGATTACCCAATTACAATCACACTTGTTCAGATTCAGGAAATAAAAAATAGTGATATACAAACTGTATTACATGGAATCCTATTCTAACTTGTCTTGAAATCTTCAATAATTTGGAGTAGTATATGATTTTCCTGAAATGTTAGTCTACACATAAAATAAGTATAGAATGAAAAATACTATGAAACATAAAGATGTGAGCCATAATATTTTTTATCGTCAAAAATATAAACTCGTGAGCTCGAGTCGCAACATAATCAGATAAAGATGAATCCTGAAGATGAGATTTTTAAAGCTTTCAGAACACCAATGGGAGTATATTGTAATAAAGTAATGCCATTTAGACTAAAGAATGCTTGTGCAACAAATCAGCGGGCAATGATGATAATATTCATTTAGCTCATCCATTAATAAGTGGAATCTTATGTCGAAGATTTAGTCATTAAAATTCTTAAAAGGGATAATCATATAAGTGATATGAGAATTTTTTTCAAAAGATTATGCTAATATAATCTAAAAATGAATCCTTTAAAATATGTATTCAGTGTTACTTCAAGGATACTTTTTAGGTTTTGTGCTTCAACATTATGGAATAGAAATAGATACTTCTAAAATTAAAGCAATCTTAGAGATACAGATACCACTACCTAGAAGTCTCAGTCAATGGAGATCTCTTCAAGGTTAGTTAGCATATTTGAGAAGGTTTATATCAAATTTATCAAGTAGATTTTAACTATTTACAACTCTATCTAAGAAAGATATTTGTTTTTATGATGGGATGAAGGTTGTTAGAAAGATTTTGATGGTAATTTAGAATAGTTGATGAAACCTCCATTGTTGGCTACTTCTATCTTGGTGAAGCCATTAAGAAACCTCCATTGTTGGCTGCTTCTATCTTGGTGAACCCATTAATCCTATATACAATAGCCTTGAGCTAATCTCTTAGTGCCTTGTTAGCTCAAGATAATAAGGAGGGTAAAGAGAATGCACTTTATTACCTTTGTAGAAGGTTTTTACCAATCCAAATGACCTATCCTCCAATTGGGAAGCTATGTCTAGCCTTATTTTTTTTTGCATAGAAGTTTAAGCACTATATACTTTCCCCTAAGGTGAACTTAATATCTAGATTGACTCCATTTTAATATTTGATGAATCGACCAACATTAACATGAACATTAGCTCGATATTCAATGATTTTGCTGCAATTTGATAGAACATTCAGTCGTCTTCATGTTGTAAAAGGATAATCATTAGTAGAATTCTCAATAGTGCATCTGGTTCAGGATACTCTTCTAGTAGATGATGAACTTCCAAATGAGAAATTCTTAAATTTAAAAATAAATGAAAAACCCACCTAGGAATTAATTTTGATGGTGCTTCATATAGTCAAAAAGATAAAGGACCATAAGATATATCCCTAGGGAAAGCTAAAATTCATATTTTATTCATCACCATAGATAAAGGTTTGATGTACTACTCTTATCTTTTGTCAAAGCCTTGTACAAATAATGAAGCTGAGTACATAATATATCTCTTTGTGCCTTTTCATCAATTAACATGGACTATATCAATAAAAAATCCCTAGCTGAGGGGAAAATTATTTTCATTATAGATGATGAAATAGTATATTGTAGAAAATCCTTCATTAATTATTTATATGAAAACAAGCTCACTCGGGATAAACCATTTATGGATCAGATCAAAAGTTGATCCCTATCTTATACCATAATCAACATGATCCTCTACAGAAGTTCATTCAATCATATATGGTTGCAGTTTCTCAGTAAATCAGAAGCTAAAGATATAGTAAAAGAATTTCTTGATGGATTTTGTGGTGCTCATCAGTTTGGTCCTAAAATGAAAATGATGGGATACTATTAGACATCACTGATAGATGACTGCATGAATATTGCACATCATTGTCATCAGTGCCGGGTGCACAACGTAGTTCTGCATTAGGCACCCAATATTATGCATTAGTTAGTTGCTTCAGGGCCATTTGAAAATTTGGGTACCGATATTATTAGTCTAATTGATCCATCATCTTCTAGAGATCTCATATTATATTAGAAACTACTAACTACTTCTCAAAATGGGTAGAAGTAGTCCCCTTAGGAGAAGTGAAAGTTCATTAAGTTTAAACATTTTTAAAGACCATATTATATATTAATTTTGTGTTCCTCATATAATTATATTTGAAAATGTGTTGGCTATTTATGTTGGACTATGCTTATATTTATTAGAATATAAATCCCAACTTAAAATGCTAGTGCGTACTCTCTCATAAAACTTTTATTTACTTAAAGCTAAAAAAATTATTCCATGTAACAAAATCAGTGTTATATTCTATCTAGAATGAGATTTGAAGAACAAAAGTGAAGATACTAATAGATAAAGTATTTTGGACTAATTATATTGAAATCTCCTAAGCTTTCTAATGTAGACTCTCCTAAATTGATAAAGAATATGAGCATATGCATCCTTAGATCTATATAAAGCTTGTAAGGATGAAAAGAAAGTATATGGCCTTCTTACAGGTTTTCTATCGCTATAAACCCTAGAATACTAAACATCCTATATATAGGCATGCAAGTATTCTATTATGATTCTCCTAATTGTTCAAATATTCCATTGTTGAGGTACTATATCATACTAGGCTTTAATTCTACACATGGCCACTGTATAGATTAAATGAAGAGAGAGAAAGAGAAGGAGAGAGATAGAGAGAGAGAAGTCAAAACTTACATTAAGAATTTTAAGCACAAGAGTTTACATTAGTAATTAGTTTGGGTTCCCTAGCATTAGTCCAAAGCTATAAGTTTAATTGGCCATAGAATAAAAATAAAATAATATAATTTCTGTTACTTGCTTAAAAAGAAAGTACAAGTAGTAAGGAGTAAAAAAATATCATCGAGAATGTAGGATCCCAAAAAAAATCTTGATGAACCCTTCTTAAAAGTTTATTTTCTCCTTATATTTTAACTCTCTACATTCCTTTCCTATCCAAATGTTTGCTTGCTCATTATAATGTTAGCCAGCCACTTTAAAATAGGTACCTCACTCTCCTCTAGCCTCTCCTATAAGAATAAAACTATAGCACTATCACATATAAACATAAAAACTATTTATACTTATTATATATATATGGCTCAGGCATCGCAACACCTGATAAAATGGTGCCACAGCATTACAATATGAACCAATGTCTTGGCACTGAGAATTGGTCTTTGCTATAGTACTGGGTTGACTCGACACAACTACTGGCTAAATAAGTATGACTTTTGGCTCAATCATCATAGCGCTCCTTTTAGTCAATTGCTCCTGCTCTGGCATTGAATTATTATGTAATTTTTTTGAGACTGATGCTATAATGTTGATTTCTATCATTACGGGGTTGTGAAACACTACAGACCTAACCTTGATCCACTATGGCACTGAATTAAATGACATGTTTTCAAGGCTTTAGCTTTATAATGTTTTGATCCGACATTGGTGTGTTGTTGAAGGTGTGGCACTGAGAATTCTGATGCTACAGTGCTAATTCAATACTTATGATTTTTTTTCCATTTTCTGAAATATTTGTGCAAAATATCAACAAAAAATATATTCATAGAAATTTAACACAGTACAATACCATATAATTTTCACTTAACAAAGTCCTATAGCATAAACTCTTGCTTGTCCTAAAGCAATTGTATTTATTCCTTGGCATAGCTTCATTAATTTTAAATAAAAATTTAATAATTTAAAATTAACTAAAATATGAGAAAATACTACACCATTTAGACGTAAATTGCAATGATCAAAGTGTAGCAATTTTAATTTAATGAATAATGAATAATCATCCCATTGACTCATCTTAATTAACATCCAAATTGAACTCATCTTTTATAAGTGTAAGTGCAATATTGACTTATTAGTTTTGATTGAATTTTTTATCATTTAGGAATTGGTTGTACATTCGTTAATTTTTTTAAATTCATTTATAAACCTTCAAATGTAATAGCTCACTTGCACTCTCCTCTTTAATATTGATTAGGGTTTTTTTAGGAATTAAGAATTCTCATATAATGATTTTGGATGTTATTGTACTTGTTTTTTCTCTTAACTTTTTCTTTCTTTTGATTTTCTTATGTTTTAATTCTTTTCTTTTAATACACCTGAGAACTAAAGTAATGATTTTGAATATCTAATTTAACCTTATTCCTTCAGATGACCCTAAATTGAAATTATGTAAGGATTGTACAAGTTCAGTAAATTAATACTTGAGTTCATAATGAATTATATAAAATACACTGAGTACTTCCTTTTTCTAAACTTAGCTATTCAATCTTATAATCAATAGTCAAATCTTAGGTGTTATAGCATTTAAGTTCAAGATTGAAGCATTAACTTAAATAATTTTTCATAGTTAATCGTGATGATTTTCAAATTAGAAATTGCTGCTCTTTGTTCATTTAATTTAACACCTATAGTTTTGTATTATTCTTAACTTTAAGTAATTTTTAATTGATATGTTTATTTTAGGTTCAGTTAGCTATCAAAATGTAATATATGGAGGACATTTCAAAAGCCAAGTAAATACAAATTTATTTTAAATGAAAATTTAACTAAACAAAATAAACAACAAACAAACTAAAATACAAAAGTAATAAAAATGGCAAAAACTTAGGTATCATAAAATAAACTAAACAAATACACAAAAACACATAACATATTTGAGTTTCCTCCCATCAGCACTAAGTTTTTATTCTTCAGCCAGACCTACCTAGATATTTTATTTTAGCTGGGTGGCATCACTACTACTCCATAAGTGCTATAAAATATGCTCTTTCCCTTTCTCCTTCGAATTAACTTTAATTTTATTGGGTTAGGTACTAGGGGGTCTACTATTAAAGGAAATTACAAGCTATCCTAATTAATTTTTTAAAGTCATAATTGAAGCAACTTGACTTTGTAATTGAGTTCCCAATAAATTACTACCTCCTCCAAAGGTGTCTCCTTCTGTCTGAATTGAGTATTATGATTAAAATATTGGGGTTAAGAAGCTCTGGGGTTCACTAAAGGTGGCCGATGACTATTTAAATTTCCTATCAGCTTTGATTGGTTTTAATTCAACTAATTTTCACCATTATTATTCCTAATAAAATTTGGGTGGTTCTTCCAACCTAGATTTTGAGTATTAGAATACGGATTTTTTATCTCCCAATTAAATTTATATTTTTAATCCCTTGAGCACTAGACTCACTAACAACATTCAAATCATGCTCTTCCAAATTCATAGATGATCCTAATCCAGAATTAACTCCAAAGCACTCTAACTTCTTAGTTATGGCTACAAACTAAGCTGTTAAAGTTTAGAAAGCATTTGATTCATAGACACTTACTACTCTCTTAGGATTCAACCTATAAGAAGGCCACTAGTAATTATTTATTTCCATCTCCTCTATCATAGCATAAGGCTCTTCAAAAGAGTTTGACAATAAAAAACCCCCAACTGTAGCATCAATTATTGACCTAAGGGATCTTACAAGTTAATTATAAAATGTTTAACTAACAACCAATCAGGAAAAGCTTGTTGAGGGCATTTTCTAAACATCTTCTTAAATCTTTCTCAACTCTCATAAATTGACTCTCCATCAAATTGAAAAAAATGAAGTTATATCATTCCTAAGCTTGAAAATTTTGGATGGTGGGAAATTTATTGCTAAGAACTTATGAGCCCCCTCATTTCAAGTTATTATAGAGCTTGGGGAAAAGGAATTCAATCACAACCTAGCTTTTCCCTTAAGGAAAATTAGAAATTGATGAAAACCTAATAGCATCATCACTAACTCCATTATACTTGAATGTTTTATAAATTTCTACGAAACTAGCTAAGTGTAAGTTTAAATCTTAAATAGGAGTTCCCCCAAATTGAGAATTCTATACCACTTGGATTATGACAACATGGTAGGTTTCAGTTTAAAATTTTTTGCTTATATAATGGGTCAGTTGGTACTTTAATGAATTCCATCTACTAGATGATTAAAATGCTCCCTAATAAATCTAAGATGGTCCTAATTTTGATTTGTTTTAGCAATTCCTAATGTTAAAGTCTTTTTAGATTTTTATTTTTATTTTTGTACGGGTCCTTTCAATCTATAAATCAAATATCAAAGGCTCCTTACTAACTCTATTATGCATACCCCAACAATACAAGAATTAAATCATAGAAAAATTATTCAATATAAAGTTTTTATTTTTAAATTAAAAAAAACAAATAAATAAAGTACAAGATACAAATAGGATTAAAAATGCAACTTTTTGAACAATATAGAAATAATTATAAGAATGAATATTACTTCCTCGATAATGGTGCCAAAAACTTGATGGGGCATATGGGTTGTTTGTGTTAGACTATTCTTATGTTGATCTAAGTATAAATCCCACTAAAAATGGAAGTGCACGTATCAATCAAGTAATAAAAGTGTTATGAGAGAGTTTCAATCCCACGAGGATGTGTTCTACTTCTCACAATTATTTTAGTACCGTCAACTTCAAGTTATAAAAATTATCCTATGTAATGAAATTATGGTTGGATTCTATCTAGAATTAGAATTATAGAAGAAAGGTTAACATACTAATAGATAAATTGTTTTGGACTAATAAAAGTGAAATCTTCTAAGCTTTCCTAAGTAGTCTCTCTTAAATTGGTTGTGAATCAGAGCATATGCATCTTTAGATCTCTATCGAGCTTATAAGAATTTAGAGAAATGTTTATGACCTTCATATAATTGTTCTTTCTCCGTAGACCCTAGAATACTAAACATACTATGTCTATACATGTAAGTATTTCATTCTAATCTCCTAATTATTTTAATATTCCTCCATCAAGGTAATATATCACTCTAGGTTTTAATTCTGTTGCAATATAGGATCTTGAGCACTTGATTTTGATGATGACAACTAATAATTACTGAATTAATATGTTATTCTTTTCAAATTATAATTGTTTATTCTTGTTTGTGAGCACTAACATTTCAGGTACGATACAAATAGTTCAAGACTGCTGGAGACTCAAGACTGGGTAGAATAGGATGTACAAAATCTTGTATTTTTTTCTTTTATTTTTCTTTTCTTGAGTCTACCACAAAAGTATGTATGTAAAAGGAGTGACCATGCACAGGGAATTTTTTTTAAAGAAGGAATTTTTTTTAAAAAACATATCGTACTGTACGACTTTAAATCGTACTGTACGATAGGTCATTAATACTAAGGCTTACGGCTAAATTCTATATGATTAGTATTATAAACTAATCGTACTGTATGATTGGTTTCTTTTCACAAACCCTAGCCACCAGAATAACTTTGGTAAGATTTAATTTTAATTTTCTGAACTAATCGTACTGTATGATCATAATCATACTGTACGATTATTTGAAATCTTGCATAAATTAACTCCCGTAATCAGGCAATTAAATCTTGGTTTCTTAATTGCATTTGATCATACTGTACGATCTCAATCGTACTGTATGATGAACAGAGATAATTTTGGATCATCCCGTCGATCGTACCAGACGAAACCATAATTTATTGAACTGATCATCTCGGACGATATTTATATCATACCGGACGATGGACTAAAATGAACTAATCATACTATATGAATGGTACAGTATGGGATGATGGACAGAGATGAATTTTATTCATCCCATAGATCGTCCCGTATGAAAAGTTGAAAATAAACTGATCGTCCAAGATGATCTCTTGATCGTACTGTATGATGTTCATAAAATTTGTCAACTATTCGTCTGCATTCGTACTGAACGAATCTATTTTTGAATTGATTATACTGTATGATATTATATCATATTGTATGAATAGAAATATCAAATTGGAACTTTTAGGGTTTTTGGAGCTTGATTTAAAAGAACTTTTTAATTTTTAATGAGTTATTATTGAGGCCGTGTTAGACAGAAGAAGGAACTCTTAAGGGGGAGCTTTTGGAGAGATGCAAGGTTTTTGAGAGGAAAGAGAAGGTGAGCTTGAGCGTGAGGGAGAAGGAGTGTGAGGGGATCACACGGTTGCTCCGAGCTAGCTATACGCTTGCTCCTCCTGTGGCTTTGGTGAGTCTCTAGAAGGCTCTCTAGGAAGAGAGGCTTCATGGTCGACATCCTCAAAGGTACTCTACCGTCTCCAGGAGGGAGAAAATGGAGAAGGTCCGCTGCCATCACCAGGAGGGTGACATAGCGTTTGGTACTCTGCCACACCGAGGAAGGTGAAAGTGAGTCTTGTAAAGGCTTCTCTGCAATGCTGTGGGAGCAAAAGGAGAGTCAACTTTTATTAGTGTAAATCCCGGAGTGGAGGACTCCGGCGAGTGGACGTAGGTCAATTGACTGAACCACTATAAAAATCTCTAGTGTACTTTTTCCATTTTTACCGCACTTTACTTTTCATGCATTTATTTATTATTTTAAATTTCTTGGTGAAAAATCTGATTTTGATCTCGTATTGTGAAATTTGTAATTGTGTCACCAATATCGTAGTTGTGAGTGAATTACTAGCTTCCGCATTCTACTTGTTAAGTTGTTATTTTAAAAATACAAAAAAAATTAGAACTCCTATTTAGGTTTAAGTTTTTAAAATACCAATTCACCCCCTCTTGGCGCATCTCGTACTTTTAAGTGGTATCAGAGAGGGGTTTCAAAATAGTTTTTTAGAAAATCTAGAAACATAAGATCCATGGCACATTTTGGTAACCGTAACACTGCGGAGGGTTATTCTATAACCCATCCACCTTTATTTGATAATATACCATTTGATTTCTGGAAAATACGCATGTCTACATTTGTATAGTCTTTAGACTATCGCATGTGGATGTTGGTTCACGAATGTTACACTGCACCGTTTCGTATGTTGAATGGAGTTAAAACAAAATTATCTTTTAATGAATGGAGCATTGAGGATAGAGAATTTGCATAATTAAATGTTAAATGCCTAAATTATTTCTTTTGCGCATTAAAATCAGAGGATTATATGTGAGTGTCTGCTTGTAGTACTGGTAAGCAAATTTGGGATAAACTATGTATCACATACGAAGGAAGTAGTGAAGTCAAACAATCTAGGCTAAACATACTGCTGCATGATTACGAATTATTCCGCATGAAACCTAGTGAAACTATATCTGAAATGTACACTAGATTCACCCAGATTATGACATCCTTGCATGCTTTAGGGAGAGAGTTGTCTAACTCTGAAAAAGTGAATAAAATACTGCGATGGTTTCCTAGCTCGTATGATGAAAAAATTACTGTAATAACTGAGTCCAAAGATCTAAACATTTATTCAATTAACAATTTGCTTGGGTTACTCATTGCCTACGAGCAAGGAGTGAGTCAATGACAATGTGTTGCAGGTGAAAAGAAGAAGGAGTGAACGGTGGCTCTAAAAGCAAACAATTCTGATAGTGACAGTTCTGCAACGGAGGAAGATGACGACATAGCCTTGATGACTCGTTAGTTCAAGAATTTTCTGAAAAGAAAGCAACGATGTCATCAAAGCAATTGGAACAAAGGTAAAAGCTTAAAGAATACTAAAGTTGCATCTGACATAATTTGCTTTGAGTACAGGAAATCAGGTCATCTCCGAGCTGATTGTCCCAACGTTAAGACTGATCAAACCAAGGAGAAGGGCGAGGAAAGGTCAAAGTTCATGAAGGGAAAATTTAAGATACAAAAAGCGCTTTGGGCCGACTCTACTTCAGATTCATTAGAAAAAGAAGCAGAGGAGGAGGTAACAAATTTATGTCTTATGACTAATGATAACCTTAATCAATCAGATCAGGATGAGGCATGTCAACTTTCTTATGATGAACTGCTAATTAATTCTGAAAAGATTCATGTCTCGTATAGAAAGTTAGAAAAATGCATGCTAGTCTTAACACTGAGTTTAGTACTTTACAAAAAGAGCATGCTAGTGTAGTTAAAGATTTCTCTGACTTGGATAGAGATCACATGTACTTGCTTGACGAATATGGTGCATTAAATAAGAAGCATATTGAATTAACTACTGTATACGATACCTTGAAATCATCACATGTTGGACTAGAGAATGCATTTAAGGAACTAGAAGAACTTGCATGTGAACTAAATAGAAGTGAGCATACATTGAAATTCGAAATTGCAAGTCTTAATAAAAGAAATGAATTTCTAAAAGAAAAACTTCATGCATATGAGAATAATAAAACACCTCCCATATTTGCTGAGTTTTATAAACCTCCACCATGTGAATGATCTCATTCAAAACCATCACTGCATGCATCATCCAGACCCAGAATTGGGCACTATCCCCCCCATAGATTAGTGAACCCATTTTTCGATGTTAGGTGTTATTCTTATGGCATGCTAGGTCACATAGCCCGCACGTACACAATACACCATAGGACACATCTAGTGTGGAGACCTAAGGTGCATTCTTCACAGTATAACATGCATACATATCATTCATACAAGCATAAGGTGGAACCCAAACTCACTTGGGTTCCCAAAACTAACCTGTGATTGACATTGTAGGGATGCTCTCACAAAAGACCTAGTGAGAGCATATGGTACCTGGACAGTGGCTGCACGAGACACATGACTGGAGACATGAAGCAGTTCATGACACTAGAGGCCAAGTCAGGAGGCAAGGTGACTTTGGGAGACAACACCACCAGGAAAGGGGTGGGCTCAAGTATCATTGGAAATTCTAAGAATTTGGTTATTGAAAATGTACTTTTGGTTGATGATTTAAAGCATAATCTTTTAAGTATTAGTCAACTATATGACAAGGGTTTTGACATAAAGTTTCTTTCTAACAAATGCATGATTAGCCTAAATGATTCACTTGTGTTGAAGGAAAATGCACAAATAATGTCTATATGTTAGACTTAAACTGCATTGAAAACTCAAACTCTTTATGTCTGAAAATAATAGCTGATGACTCTTGGCTATGGCATAGGAGACTATGCCATGCTAGCATGAAAACACTTAGGAACATCACTCAGAAAGACCTAGTTAGAGGTATACCTAAGTTAGACTTTAATAAGGACCATCTATGTGATGCCTGCCAGTTAGGAAAATAAGTAAAATCATCTTTTCATTCAATCAAGGATATCAACACCACTAGGCCACTCGAAACTCTCCACATGGACCTATTCAGACCTGTTAGTACAGCTAGCCTAGGAGGGAAATTGTATGGATTTGTAATTGTAGATGACTACTCCAGGTTTACCTGGGTAAAATTCTTAGCCCATAAGAGTGAGTCATTTGAAGAGTTTAGATTTTTCTCCAGTTGGATTCAAAGGAAATTAGGATGTGTAATTTTAATAATTCATAGTGATCGCAGTGGAAAATTTGAGAATGATAAGTTTGAATCATTTTGTCAAGAGATAGGAATAGAACCTAATTTCTTTCCCCCTAGAACTCCATAGCAAAATGGAATAGCGAAAAGAAAGAATAGAACTTTAGCTGAAGCTGCTAGGGCAATGTTGGCTGAATACACTCTACCTAGATACTTTTGGGTAGAAGCAGTGAATACTATTTGTTATGTTCTAAATAGGGTAAATGTTAGATCTAAACTTAATAAGACACCCTATGAATTGCTTAAGGGTAGGACACCCAATCTTTCTCACTTACATGTTTTTGGTTGCAAATTCTTTATCTTAATCAATGGTAAGTCACCCTTAGGAAAGTTCGATCCTAAATTTGATGAAGGGGTTTTCTTAGGCTACTCATCTGTAGGTAAAGCCTATAGAATCTTTAATAAGAGGACCCTTATAGTAGAAGAATCTACCCATGTGGTATTTGATGAATCCAATAAGATCTCTGAACCTAATCATAAAGAAGAAGAAGTTGAGATTATTCAGGGAGTAGAAACCATTGCCATAGAGACTAGAGCAGAACCTCAAGAGCAATTGTCTGGAGATTGGAAATTTTCTTCTAGTCATCCTAGAGAACTGATCCTAGGAGACCCATCAGAAGGTGTGAAAACTAGGCATGGACTTAGGAAAGAAGTTAATCATTCTGCATTTATTTCCATAATTAAACCCTCGAACATAGATCAAGCCTTAGGAGATGAATTTTAGATCCTAGCAATGCAAGAGGAGCTAAACCAGTTTGTTAGGAATGACGTGTGGGAATTAGTCAAGAGACCTAAAGAACAAAGTGTGGTTGGAACTAAGTGGGTCTTTAAGAATAAGATGAATGACTCGGGAATAGTAGTGAAAAATAAGGCTAGATTAGTTACAAAGGGGTATAACCAAATTGAGGGAATAGATTTTGAAGAAACCTTTACTCTAGTAGCCAGACTAGAAGCCATCAGGGTACTCTTAGCCTTTACTTGCTTTAGGGGTTTCAAACTGTATCAAATGGATGTTAAGAGTGCTTTCCTAAACGGGTTAATCAAAGAAGATGTTTATGTGGAGCAACCCCCGGGATTTGAAAACTCACAATTTCTAAGCCATGTGTTTAAATTGAAAAAGGAACAATACGGGTTAAAGTAAGCACCTAGAGCCTGGTATGAAAGACTTAGTACATTTTTACTAAATAGAGGTTTTGTTAAGGGTACTGTGGACACGATCCTCTTCTTAAAAAGGGTAGGAGATGAGATACTCATTA
Organism: Dendrobium chrysotoxum; assembly: GCA_019925795.1. NCBI lineage: Eukaryota > Viridiplantae > Streptophyta > Magnoliopsida > Asparagales > Orchidaceae > Dendrobium > Dendrobium chrysotoxum. The sequence continues at coordinate 25,010,315 of CM034301.1, read as the reverse complement.
TTCAGATTTATGTAGATGACATTTTATTTGGATCTTCAGAGAAAACCTTATATGATGAATTCTCAAAGACAATGAGTAACGAGTTCAAAATGAGTATGATGGGAGAACTTAATTATTTTCTTGAATTTAGTGTAACACAGATGGAAGGTGGAATATTCCTTAGCCAATCTAAATACATCAATGATATTCTAAAAAAGTATGAAATGGATAATGCTAAGGCTATGAATACTCCCATGAGTTCTAACATTCAATTGGATAAAGATCCTAATGGAAAGTCTGTAGACCAGAAGAAGTATAGGGGAATAATTAGATCACTTCTCTACTTAACAACTAGTAGACCAGATATAATATTTAGTGTGTGTCTCTTTGCTCATTTTCAAGCTGACCCAAAAAAATCTCACATGACTGCTGTCAAAAGAATTCTTAGATATCTACTAAGCACCCCAAACTTAGGAATTTGGTATCCTAGATATAGCACTACTTTTGAAATCTTAGGATACTTAGATTCAGACTTTGTAGGATATAGGGTAGATAGAAAAAGCACCTCGGGTACCTGTCAATTTATTGGGCAATCCTTAGTTTCATGGTCCAGTAGAAAATAAAATTCGGTAGCCCTCTCAACAGCTGAAGTAAAATATATAGTGATAGGAAGCTGTGTTGCTCAAGTTCTTTGGTTAAAATAACAGCTTTTAGATCTTAAACTACCCGTAGGAATCATCCCAATAATGTGCGATAACACTAGTGCAATTTATATATCTAAAAATCTGATTCAACACTCACAAACAAAGCATATAGACATCCGACATCACTTCATAAGAGATCATGTAGCCAAGGGAGATATTGAATTACACCATATTGCTACTGAAGATCAACTAGCGGACATTTTCAAAAAACCACTAGCATATGACACATTTAGTACATTGAGAATAAAATTAGGTGTCATCAGTATTCATGCTTGATTAACAAAAAAAAATATGTTTGTGTGTTTTCTGTCTGTTTCTTGTTTTATTTTTAAAATAAAAAAAAAGATTTCCTGATCCTCTCACACTCATCTTGCTAATACCCAATCTTGGTACTGTACGATTATATATCGTACTGTACGATACCTACTAATACACCAATCATAACCTTTAATTCTTTTAACGGTCCAGATATGTCTGAAATTATATCCATCGCACTGTATAAACTACCCACCGTACGGTACGATACACATTATTGATCATCGTACTGTACGAACCACCCATAGTACTATACGATATACGTATCAATTTGAATTGGGATGAATTTAAACTCGACCGGTACAAAATTTATTACGGTTCATACTGTACGAATGATTTAGTAAAAAGTCGTTCAGATGACTCCTTGGGACGAATGACCTCTCACTCACATTCATCTAGTACGATTCTGATCGTACTATACGATTTGACTCACTTTTCTGAAAAGTCATTCAGATGAAATAACTCACCTGATTATAATGTACGATCCTATATTGTACTGTATGATAGTGCTGAAATTATATAAATTGAAGGGATTTCATTCTCCATTTCACTCTACTCTTTCAACTCCTTGCTCCCTTCAAACACTTTTTGCTCTATGGCTAGTGGAAGCAAGCGAGGCCGACTGATCAAGGGGAGCTCCTCCTCCTCTCGTCAGGTCGATGACCGCTTTCTCTCCGCAACTGATGAAAAAGCCTACATAAAATTCAAAGAGGCCAAAATTACTCCTTCACGCATGCTTAATCAAGCCGCACTCAATTTCAAGGTGATGAATCTCTTTGCCTCCATGACTCTTCAATTCCTCCTTAACCTAGCATTTTCATTTCATTCTGAACTCCTCTACAAATTCTTAGCAAACCTTAAAATCAACATAGAATGCACAACCCTTACTTCCTATATCTGCAAGCAAAATATCGTCATCACTACAGATGATATTCCTAAGCATATTGGCCTATCCACTGAAGGACCTCGTCCCCAATCTCTCATCAAAAATAATTTCGATTGGTCATCTGTCAACATGCTCCTTAGGAATGTAGCCATCAATTCCCACCTACCTCTTGTCCAAAGCCTAAATCAAAATGCCCGCGTTATCCAGCATATTCTTCGCACATTAATTATACCCAAAGCTGGATATCACATCCACATTACCCCGTTGTTGTTAGTAGTGACATATTTAATCATGTCATCCACAAAATTCGATGAAGATCAAATGATTTTAGATTATATTCATGCCTTGGCTTCTCTCCGCTATCCCAGTGTCCGACGAAAACAAAATCTTGCTCTAGGTTACATCATTAGATACATCCTAGATGTCAAATACCAAATTCACTATCCTCTCCCTTCGAACAATCTTCCAATCTTTTATACAAATGCCTCTTTTCGTATTCTATTCCATCGGGGCACCGAGCAAGCTGATCCTAATTTTGTTGAAGAAGAGGCTGCTGTTCCTGGCGAAGCACCTCCACCACCACCAATACAACCACCTGGCCTTGCACAACCTGCCTACCCTCCTGATGACATTATTCACCGACTTGATCATTTGGAAATGAGACTGGACTCCCATATTGATCAACAACACCAACATCATGAAAATGACATGAAATGGTTTGGGGAACGCTTTACCTCAATAGAACACTAGTTTGCATCCCTCCATCAGTATTTTCAAGTGGTTCCACCCCCTCCACCACCACCTCTACATCAGGATCCTAATTTTTAAATGCTTTAGTTTGTTGTACTTCCTTCTATTAGTTGCTTATGTTTGTAATTCTTGCTTTTGTACTGTTATGTGTTTTCTTATCTTTTTGTTGATGTCAAAAGGGGGAGAAGTTTTAGTAATGTTATATTCTTCAATTTAATGCTATTTTTCATTCCTATTATGTTATGTTATTTTCATTCTTTTTTATTTTAAATTAAAAAAAAATATAAAATAAAAAATATAAAAATAATTTTGAACATCCTCTCATATTTTAAAATATATCATCCTAGTGAGGGGGAGGTAAGGAAGAAATAACATCTACTGTGGGTATCAGATAATATTATTTGACACCATCAAATAGTGAGAGATTGTTGTAATCCAGGATCCTGAGCACTTGATTTTGATGATGACAAATAATAATTACTGAATTAATATATTATTCTTTTCAAATTATAAATGTTTATTCTTGTCTGTGAGCACTAACATTTCAGGTAAGATACAAACAGTCCAAGACTGCTGGAGACTCAAGACTGGGTAGAATAGGATGTACAAAATCTTATATTTTTTTTCTTTTATTTTTCTTTTCTTGAGTCTGTCACAAAAGCATGTATGTAAAAGGAGTGACCATGCACACACACCCAGGGGGAATTTTTTTTTTAAGAAGGAATTTTTTTTTAAAACATATCATACTGTACGACTTTAAATCGCACTGTATGATAGGTCATTAATACTCAGGCTAACGGCTAAATTCTGTATGATTAGTATTATAAACTACTCATATTATACGATTGTTATCATACTATACGATTGCTTTCTTTTCACAAACCCTAGCCGTCAGAATAACTTTGGTAAGATTTAATTTTGATTTTCTGAACTAATCATACTATACGATCACACTCGTACTATATGATTATTTTAGATCTTGCCAAAATTAACTCCCGTAATCAGGCAATTAAATCTTGGTTTCTTAATTACATTTAATCGTACTGTACAATGTCAATCATACTATATGATGAACAGAGATGATTTTGGATCGTCCCATCAATCGTACCAGATGAAACCACGATTTATTGAATTGATCATCCCGGACGATATTTATATCGTACCGAACGATGGACTGAAATGAACTAATCATACTGTACGAATGGTACAGTACAAGATGATGACAGAGACGAATTTCATTCGTCCCATAGATCATCCCGTACGAACAATTGAAAATAAACTGATCGTCAAGTATGATCTCTGGATCGTACTGTATGATGTTCATAAAATTTGTCAACTATTCATTTGTATTCGTACTGAACGAATCACTTTTTGACCTGATCATACTGTATAATATTATATTATACTGTACGAATAGAAACATCAAATTAGAACATTTAGGGTTTTCTGGAGCCTGATTTAAAAGAACTTTTTAATTTTTAATGAGTTGTTATTGAGGCCGTGTTAGACAGAAGAAGGAACTCTTGAGGGGGAGCTTTTAGAGAGATCAAAGGTTTTTGAGAGGAAGGAGAAGGTGACCTTGAGCGTGAGGGAGTCACAGGATTACTCCGAGCTAGCTGCACGCTTGCTCCTCCTGTGGCTTTGGTGAGTCTCTAGAAGGCTCTCTAGGAAGAGAGGCTTCAAGGTCGACATCCTCAAAGGTACTCTGCCGTCTGCAGGAGGGAGAAAAAGGAGAAGGTCCGCTGCCATCACCAGGAGGGTGACATAGCGTTAGGTACTCCGCCACACTGGGGAAGGTGAAAGTTAGTCTTGTAAAGGCTTCTCCGCCTTGCTGTGGGAGCAAAAGGAGAGTCAACTTGCAAAATCCCGGAGTGGAGGACTCTGGGGAGTGGACGTAGGTCAAGTGACCGAACAACTATAAAAATCTCTGGTGTGCTTTTTCCATTTTTACTACACTTTACTTTTCACGCATTTATTTATTATTTTAAATTACTTGGTGAAAAATCTGATTTTGATCTCATATTATGAAATTTGCAATTGTGTCACCAATATCATAGTTGTTAATAAATTACTAGCTTCCGCATTCTACTTGTTAAGGTGTTATTTTAAAAATACAAAAAAAAATTAGAGCTCCTGTTTATGTTTAAATTTTTAAAATATCAATTCACCCCCCCCTCTTGGCGCATCTTGTACTTTCAAATTCTATACATGGCCATTGCATAGATTAAATGAAGAGAAAAAGACATTAAAAATGACCATTTAAATTTAAGCACAATAGCATGATAAGTTAGGAGAAGCTTTATGGGCATATCAAATTACATAAAGAGTTCGTACTCAATCAATGTTATTTATTTTAATCTTTGAAGTATGGTTGTTTTCCCTTTTGAGGACAACTACCTTCATTGCAGACTATAGTAAATAATAAAATTATAGTGAAACATAATGCTAAATTAAGTTAGAAGTGCTCGAAGGTCTACAAGAGAAGCATTTACAAGCTCAATAGAACCTTGAGTTATATAAGGCTAAAATGATTCAAGCACATGAAATTGCATTTAATGCATCTAGAATTCAAGGTCACATAAAATCTCCTCTAATAAGTTCTAAATGTCATTTGGAATGAGTTGGACCCAATCCTAACCCATGGTCAAACTTGGTTAACCAAGCTGCCTTAAAGCTTCTAAAATTAAATTCATGCATTTAGACCAAATAAAGGTGCCCAAACCCATGGGGTCTATTCATTGGTTCCACAAAGGTGAACCAAAAAATATTCAGCCCATGGGTCTTTTTGGGCTAGCCACAAGGCTTGACCTAAATGAACCCAAAGGGGTTTTCCTAAGATAAATTCTAAACCTTATAAAATTAAATTGCATAAACACTTGAATCAGGTGTCAATGGACCCTTTGCACCAAACCCAACTAACCTAGCCAATGGGTTGACTGGGGTCAACTAATTAGATTGACATAAACCATTAAAAAGACAAATTCTTTGGCTCATTCAATACCCAGCCTAAATTAAATCCTATACATTATTAAATTACATTTTAGAATGTTCATTATACTTATCCTAGTCCACCCCAATCATGTGAAGGGCTGATGTGGTTAGAGTCTTCAAAATAATCCATATACAATCATTGCTTCACTTATAACTTCCTAAAGAATTGATCATATGGGCTCTAATTGTAAGGCGTTAATTGCAAGGATGAGTTCTTTTTCTCTTATTGGATAGTTCCCAATTGAATTGGTGCCTGGGCATGTGATGAGGTGGCAAGAAATTTGAATTATTCTTTATTTTCTCTCTCCTATAAATACAACCTTATTTTATGAAGGGTTAGATTTTTTAATTGCATTGCCTCCCTAAAGCTCCTCTCATTATCCTTAAACCTTCCCCAAACTCTAGAGTCCTTTAGGTCGAATCCTCACCTAAATTTTCATTCAAATTTGTCAAATAAATAAAAAGTTTAAAGCCTTCTTTCACATAGTTTAAATTTGAACTAAAAGAATCTACCAAATTCTGGCCATCCAATCTCACATGTATATGATAAGAAGGCCCAAAACTTGTTAGACAGTGTAATCTATCCAACCAAGTCAAACCATGGGTCTGAACACGTGTTTGTTTTGATCAGCACCATCCACATAAATCATGCACGATCTAACTACCGAGACGTGCATTGATGTGGATAAGTGAATGACTACCACTGGCCATTCAGTGGAGGCCAATCATGCGTATGCATATGTCCTCATATGAGGATGAAGTGGCATGATAGTGGTGGCGGAAGTTATGGGAAAAGGGTTTAAATGTTTTATTTTTGTTGATAAATTGATAGAAAATTTAATAAATCACCATAAATCACACACTTAACCAAGAATTACATATAATAGGTCTATGGAACCACCATGAGCAGGGCTTCAATTTAAAAATAAAATTTTGTCAATTTATTAAGTGAATAAGGAGTAATTTAGCTTTGATTATCCATTATTTTTGTTAAATTCCCTTGTATACTCTTCCAATTGATCTTAAACTTGGCTAGGTTATATTTGTGTATGTTATAAACCTATCCTAATTTTTTTATGCTTGTTTGATGAGTAAATTTTAATGAATTAAATTTTTAAGGGCATGAGTCATTTCTTGACCAAGATCTTTGGAAATTTTTAATTAACACTCTATAGAACACTGGTTCATATATTTTTTTTTGTTGTACTAACATAGTGTACATGGGTTAGTTTGCCATCGATTTCAACCCAATCCATGGTCTATATCTCCTAAAACAAAATTTCTAAAGTATAGATGCATTTATTTTAGAAATTAATTTTGAAAACTAGAAGGACCATTGATGACTTGAAACTTCTTGGGCTTGAACATTAAGTCCTAATTGACCTAGAGTTTAAATTTCAAGTAGTTTGGAGTTTAGTTAGTCTATTTATTAGTGAACCCTAATTCACCTTGCATAAATGACATAGGAATATCAACAAATTAAAAAAAAAAAAAAAAAAAACAAAAGAAAAAAAAAGGAATTTCAACAAATTAAAAAAAAAAGAGCTTGAGGGCAATACCCCTAAACTTATTGAGAATATTTAGGACCCATTACAATTAGCATGTGCTAATACTAAACTGGCCGTTACCAATGTTAAGTTTTCTAATCGTGTTTAGGGAGAAAATACTAACTCTATCTCTATCTTATCTATGGGTTTTGAAAATATGGATGAGCAAATGTTGGCTATTACTACTAATCATAATATTGCTATTTCCGATTCTATTAGTCCGTGTATTATTAACAAAAACTTGTCTGATATGGATTTTATGTTGCCTTCTACTAGTGGTACTAACACCTTGGCTTTGAATGATCAAGAGAAAGTGGTGGAAGTTAATACTGGTATTGACTTATGTAGTAAAGAAATTGTTGGGATGGCCACACCTTGGAGGAGGGTGAATTGGCTAGGGTGGAGGATAGCCGTTCCTTTGGGGAAGGCAATGCTGAGCTTGTTATGAGTAACAAAGGAAGTGTGGAGGATGACTGTATGTTTGAGGAGGGTGAATTCCCTCAACAGGTAAGGAAGATGGGCCAACATAATGATAATAAGCTTCCTTCTACCTCTGATTATCATAGAGATGCTTTTGCTGACACAGAGGATATGGATTGTGTTGCTAAATGTTTTGCCAAAGATGATAATGATGCTAAGTTTACTAAGTTTCAAAATAGGAGAAGTAGGAAAAATAAGAACATCACTTTACAATCTACTAGGACCACCCTTCATTCGTAAACTAGTCATTAACATTTTTTTTTAATTTAAAACTATTATTTTGAATGTTAGGGGTATTGGTTGCCCCTCTTCTAGGTTGAGAGTGAAGAACTTATGTCGTATTTTCAATGTCTCTATTCTCATTTTGCTTGAACCTCTTATTAATGTTTCTAAATTACCTTGTACTGCTAGATTTTTGGGATTTAAGCATTTTGTTTCAAATTTTGCCAATAAGATTTGGGTTTTTTTGGAAGGATCCTGTTTGGATTGATGTTATTGGTGATTTTACTCAAGTTTTGCATTGTAATATTAAATTTTTAAATTTGAACTATTATGCTTCTTTTATCTATGTTGCCTCTGCTCGTAATACTAGAAAAGTGTTATGGGAGCAACTCACTAATTTTTATAGCATTTTCAACTTGCCCTGGCTTGTGGGTGGTGATTTTAACATGATTTCTAATCCCTCTAAGCATATTGGGGGCTCTACTCCTAACTATCAGTCTTTGGAGGATTTTAACAATATGATTACGGATTGTAATTTAATTGACATTGGTTTTTCTGGTAATAATTTCACTTGGAACTATGGTCATGTATAGAAACGTTTGGATCTGGTTTTGTTTAATGATAATTGGTCCAACTCTTTAAACATTATTTCTATTGAGCATCTTAGTAGAACTCTTTTTGACCATTCTCCTTTGATGATTACTCTTAAGTCTGGGCAGATGAATTCTTTGCCTCAATTTAGATTTCAAAATATGTGGTTGCTTCATGAGTTTTTCCTGGATATGGTTCAAGAAAATTGGCATGCCCCCTTGCATCCTGATAATTCTATTCTTGGCATGATGAGATTTTGGTTCAAGCTGAAAAGATTGAAATAAGTCATTAATTGGTGGAATCACAATGTTTTTAAAAATATTTTGACTAATATCTTAGTTGCTGAAGACAAAGTGAACTCTATTGAGGTTAACTGTCAAGTGCTTCCTTCTAATGATAATTTCACCTTGCTCAGAGAGGCTAAAGATTGTCTTTTTAAATTACATGCTCAGAAAAAAGCCTTTTGGAAGCAAAAAGTGGCTGCTAAACACCTTGTTGAAAATGATAATAATACCAAATATTTTCATGCTTTGATTAAGAGAAAAGAGCAAAAAACTCCATTAATAAAATCAATCATGATGATGGTTCTGTTACTAAGGATGTAGAGGAAAATGCTAATTTGGCTGTTCAACATTTTCAAAATTGCCTTAATAAGGATTTTACTCCTTCTCATATTGATAACCCTGTTATTATCCCTAATCTCATATCTCAGAAGGATAATGAGTTGCTTTCTAAACCCCCTTCTTTAGAGGAATTAAAAGAAATTGTTTGTGGTATGAATGATGATTCTATGGCTAGGCCGGATGGTTTTACTACTATGTTTTTCTAGAAAGCTTGGAATATTATTAGTCCTGACCTTCTTTTTGCTGTTTTGGATTTTTTTGCTGGGCACAATATCCCAAAATTTTTTACTTCTACTTCTATTGTGCTCATCCCCAAGACCAACTCGGTTAGTAGTTGGGATAATTTTAGACCTATTAGTCTTTGTACCTTTTTTAGCAAGTTGATTTCTAAAATTTTTATGAATCATTTAACTTTTTTCCTTCCTAAAATTATATCTCCCTGTCAAATGGGTTTGTTAAGGGCCGGGCTATTGCTGATAATGTTCTTTTGCTCAAGAATTTTGTGATGACCTGGATGTTAGGGTGAGAGGTAGAAACATCATCTTGAAGCTTGATATTTCTAAGGCTTCTGACAACATTGATTGGAATTTTCTTTATAAGATTTTATAATTATTTGGCTTTAAATTGGTTTTTTTCAGTCTTATCAGAAATTGCATTGAAGGATCCTATTTTTGTATTATTGTCAATGGCAAAAGCAATAATTTTTTTAAATCCTCTCTTGGCCTAAGACAGGGAGATCCTATCTCTCATGTCCTTTTTATTATTACGGTGGAGTATTTATCTAGAGGCCTTGCCAATCTATTTGAGAATCACCCTAGCCTCCATTTTAGAACCTTTGGTGGTTTTTCTATCTCTCATTTATGCTTTGTTGATGATTTTATTATTTTTACGAATGCTTTTTTTAATCTGATTAATAAACTCTTAGATTTTTTTCATAATTTTGAAAATGTTAGTTGGCTTTCTTTAAACAAAAATAAATGTTATTTTGTTGCCCCCAACAAAGTGCCTAATACTCATGTTGTGGCTATCTAAGCTCTGACTAGTTTTGTGCAAGCTCAAATGCCTATTAAGTATCTTGGGGTTCCTATTTTTAAAGGTCATAAGAAATCCTTTCTTTTTGATGATCTAATTACTCTGTGCAGAATAAGCTTTTGTCCTGGGATTCTAATTTTTTGAGTTTTGGTGGTAGGCTTACTCTCATTAGAAGCATTCTCTGCTCTCTTCTTGTTTATATGTTTGAAACTCTTCAACCCACTCAAACTGTTTGCAATAGGATTGATAAACTTATCAATACGTTCTTTTGGAAAGGGGCTAACATCAACTCTAAAATTATCTAGTCCTCTTGGGATAAGTATTGTGGTGTGTTAAATGAGGTTGCTTTGGGTTGTAAGAGCATGTTTGAGTTGTCATATGCTTTTTCCTTTAAGTTGTGGTTTACTTTTTGTGCTAAAATTATCCTTTGGGATAAATTTATGTTTGCTAAATATTGTGTGGGTAAACATCCCACTATTTTCTCTTTTAACCAAGGATATTCTAAAGTGTGGTAGAGACTTTACAAAGTTAAATGGATTGTTGAGCCGCATCTTTCCTGGGGGCTTCATGGTGGGAATATTTTCTTCTGGCAAGATCATTGGTTAGGTCTTCACTCTATTGATTCTATTACTAATACTTCTTCCACTACTTCAGTTAAGGTAAACTTTTTTCATTATGAATAACTGTTAGGATTATAATAAACTTGCGAATGTGATTACTGATTCTATTATTCAACAAATTTTTAACCTTCCCAAGAACATTGAATCAGAGGACTTACTCTTATGCAATTTGTCCAAAAATGGTGCTTTTAGATTAAAGGATGCATGGCATGCATTTAGAACCAAGAATGATGCTTCTATTATTTTCTCTATGATTTGTCATAAAAGCATTCCTTCCACTTTTGCTATTTTCATCTAGAGTTTTTTGCATAAGTTCATTCCTACTGATGATAATTTAATTAATAAAGGTTTTATTTTTCCTTTCAAATGTCAATGTTGCTATCATGTGGAGAATATGCATCATGTTTTTCTCTCTGGTCCATTAGCTGTTAAAACTATGACTTACTTTGATGATATTTTCAAATTAAATTACTTTAATGCTAAATTGTCTATTAATGCTATTCTTAAGTTTTGGTTTGTCAAGTCCAAGGGCCATATTAGAAATGTTTATTCCTTCTCTCATTTTATGGTATTTATGGTTGGAGAGGAATAATTCTCTTTTTAATGGTATTGGCATAAACCATCATAGGATTATCAATAATGTGAAAGACAAAGTTATGAGACTTTTCTCTGTTAACCCGCTTTCTTACAAGAATTTTAAGAATTTTTACTTTGTGGCTTCTGACTTAGGTCTTAAGTTGGATGGTGATCATCATCCTACTTCTGGACCTAGGATTGTTCACTAGATCAAACCCCCTAATAACATTTATAAGCTGAATGTGAAGGGTTCGGTTAATCATTTCTGTTTGATATGTCGTGTGATTATCAGAGACAGTTATGGTAACATTGTTATGGCTTTTGCGGGTCCCTTATAGAATGGTGATGTGAATTTTGTTGAGCTCTCAGCTATTCTTTTTGGGATTAGATTATGTATTTCTCTGGATATTTCAAACATTGGTATTGAAGTTGATTCTACTTATTTTATTCAATGCTTAAATAATATGGATGATTCCGTTAGCAATTTTAATCTTTTTTATCTGGTGAGGGACATTAAATAGTTAATGATCTTTATTAATGCCTCCTTTTCTCATGTGTATAGGGAGGGAAATGCCTGTGCTGAATGGCTTGCTAATTGTGGTTGTGACTTGGATTATTTCACTGATCTTGCTGCTAAAAACTTACTTGTTCCTTTAAAAGGGCTTCTAAGATTGGATAAAATTGGTACCCCTTATGTTAGAATTTAATGTGGTTGGGTTGTTGGACCTTCTGTTTTGCCTTATGGTTGCCTTGGTTTTGGTATGTTGGTGGTTTTTGCTGGAGCCATTTTGTTCCTGCTAGGTCTAGTGGCTCTATTTTTTGTTGCTTTGGCTTCCAGGTGTTTGGGAGGCTGGTTATTCATATGGTTCTTTGGTTAGCATTTTGGTTGTGCTTTATGTTCTCTTTTACATGGGGTTTCCTTACTGCTTGGGTGTATTACTATTTTTGCAATTCTGCCATGTGCTGCTCGATCATTATTTTAAGGTATTCCTTTATTGGCTTGGATGTGAGTTTGGGAGGTATGTTATGGAGCTCTACGATTTTGGGCTTTGCTGAGTGGTGTGGTAATTATTGTTGTTGTAGTTTTTTCTGTGTGGTTGGGGAGTTTTTTGTTTGGTCTTCTTGGTTTTATGTTGATGTCAGTATTGTTCCTTTTAACTATTATTATTCCAGTTTTCTGGGTGTCAATATGGTAGTGTGCTGGAGGTGCTGTCAGTTTCCATGCTTCATTTGCCTGAGTTTTGTTGGGGGTGTTTTGAAGGTTTTTCTGTGGATCTTCTTGGCTGGTTTGTTGATTATGGGCAAGATTATTTGTGGCTTCTTTTTTTGTTTCCATTGGATGGGCAATTTTGGGGGTGTGCGGGTGGTTGCTATTTGGTTTCTCTTAGTTAGGATGGTGGGTGCTGCTAAGGATGTCCCTAGTTGGTTTGGTTTTGCTGGGACTATGTTGTTATATGGCCTTGGTTTGTAATGGGTGTTGGCCTTTAACCGTGACTACTAGGTTGGGCATTCCTTTTATACTAATTATGATTTTATGCCTATTTTTTCTCATGCTTGGATGAAGTGGAACTATTGTTGTTCCTTTTGTTTCAATGGTTCTTGGTGCTTTTGGTTTCCTGCTGGTAAGGCTATTGGTGGTGGCTTAACTCATCAATTTTATTTCTTGTATGATTATTTATGTTTCTTCTATTTTGGATTTCATCTTGTTTTGTAGAATATTCTTAGTGCAGGTACTAGTGCTGGTGCCATTTTGGCTGGGGAGCTGGAGCTGAATGCAGTTTTTTGTTGCTTTCCTATTTTTTGGGTGCTCTTTCTTGATCACCGTAGATTGTACCTAGGTTGCTTGTACTTTTGCTTTAGTAGGGACCTCGAGCTCTTAGGTTTTTTGGATTTATTTTTGTAGCTCTTCTGAGCATTAGCGAGCTTGAGGGTCCCTTAAGATCCTTGTAATCTTTTTTTTATATATATTAACGCGTAGGCCTCTCTGAGGGTTTTATCCAACAAAAAAAATAAAAATAAAAAAATAGAAAAAGGAATTTCAAAAAATAAAAAAAAGGAATTTTAACAAATCATTAAAAATAAAATTTAGAAAAAAAAGAAAAAAATTGTATTCTAACCTAAATTTAGAGAAGTTTAAGGGAAAAATATAATTCCCAATAAAAACTTTAAAAATAAAGATTAATTTAAAATTAAAGAAAATTTAATAAATAAATAAAAATAATAATTAAAAATATAAATAAATTCCCAAATTATTTGAAACCTTGTAATCATGTTTAGAAATCATTCCTAACATCTGCTGATGATTTAAAGTGATTTTGAATTAATTTGGATAAAAAATAAAAAATAATCTAATTACTTGAATTCTAATTTAATTAATTGAGCCGATTTTGTAAAAAATCATAAAAAATTTAAAAATAAAAAAAATTCAAGCTAATTTTCATTGAACTCCATATTAAATCTAGAATTTATTAAAAATTAGAAACCACTGAAATCTCAAGTAAAATAAAAAGTCAATGATTGGTTAACTAAATTAATAAAAAAAATTAAATAATAAAGAAAATTCGATTAAAATTTTAAAAATTCAAAGATTAAATAATTAAATAAATCAAGATCAAAGAACAAACAATTAAAATAAAATTGATTCAAATTTTATAAATTTAAAATATAACTTGAATTAAATAAATGAGATAAAATATAATAACTTAAATAAAGAAGATAAATAAATCAAGGGATTATATGCACTTGATTTGATCTCTTATGGGGAATCAAATGTATTACGTTTATGATCCTGGGATCTTTCAATTGAAAAATTGAAGTTCTTGAAGTGATCAATTGACAAGATTCTTTAAAACCAAAATTATTAAAATATCTAAATAAAATAAATGACTTTATACATTGATTTAATCCCTTAGAGGAGATCAAATGTATTATAAATATGAGCCTAAGACTTGCTGTTCAATGACTTATAGCACTTAGTGGTTCTTGAGCGCTATGCTTTTTAAAACTTAAAATAAATAATACAACATTTAAAATATATTCTTTAAAATAAATCTTAAATTAAAATAAAACACAAAAAATTTCAAATTAAAAACAAAAGATTAGATAACATTAAGTAATAAATAATCTAGGATCCATCCAAATTGCACATCTTGTTACACACAATTTACATGATTTGACAAGGCTACTAACTCTATCCTAGGCTAAGTCGGTGGTGTGGTTTGATATGATGCAGATACCTTGCTTAGAGGGTGTCTTGTGTTTATTTACTTACTTTTATGCACTTTGGATGTCTTAAATGATTATATTTGTTATTGGTGCACCTTAGGCTCTTCTATGTTACATTAGATGTATTTGGTGCTACACACCAGCATTAAACTTTTACATTTTTTATATATTTTTCTTTTATATTCTTGCAGAAAGTAGAATGTATCTAAATGATGATGTACATGTAAATTAATAAATGTAAAGTTGTAGATTCTTGTATGTCTAGTTAAAGTTGTACAATATTAAAAGTTATTAAAATATTAAAAATTATTGATTTTACAAATAGAAGTTTCAAAAGAAAATGTTTCTTCTTTCATTGAAGATCATTATCATTTGCAATCTTAAAGAAGTTCCTGGAGCCTGAAGATAAAGACCAAAGCAATAATATTTAAATCTACATTGTATAAGGATGGAAATCCAAGTTTGTTAAGGATGAGCTTGGCTACCTTACTTGTCAAGACACCCTTATTTGTATTCTACTTTAAAAATAAATGAATAAAAGTTTTATTTATACACTTCTTTTTCATATATTTCTTCATATTATATGCATAGCATTCATATGTGTGGTAGATTTACATTTGAGGGTAGCTATTTTATAGGTTTCTATCAGTGTGCATGTTTTGAACTTTGCAGGAACATGTATAGTAGTTCTAAGAAGATACAATAGTGTACCATATACATGAACACTTTTACCTTGACATGTATACATATATGCATTTTAAATTTCTGCAATGTACACTAAGCCAAAGCACAGAACCCTACGATAATAGATAGGAGGGTCGTAAGTGACAAGACTATCTTAATTTCCTTAAGGGTTTAAGGTTGTAATACTGTTGATTTTTTTTAGAAAATTTAGACTTAGAAAATTTTAGAAGTTTAGTGCTAACTAAAAATAAAATTTAGTGTTTATGATGTCTTTGAGCCAAAGCTATGCGAGAGATGTGCATTTTCATATTAAATATTCCTGATTAAATCTTAAACTAAAAGTCCTTAACACAGTAGATATAGATTTATCCTATCTTGCATTCATAAGGAAATTGATTGCGGATGTTAGCTGGTAGCCCACTGCAGGCATGCATAGGTCTAGATTGTATACTCATCTCTCTAAATTTTCTACCCATGTGGGTTATCCAAATCTTAAATAAATTCTAAATATAAATTCAAATCTAAATCAATCCTTAGGACTTTTAAACTCAAACATAATTAACCATAGGAGCTTTCCCCTATATGAAGTTTAGAATCCAAAAAATAGATAAACCTTATCATAGTTTCATTACAAGAAAAATGTAAATTTACAAAAAATAACTTTTTGACGGACATTCCAACATATTTTCTGACAAATTTTCAGTGGATTCCCAATGAAATATTTTCAACAAATTTTTGATGGATTTCTGGTAAAAGCTTTCGATGGATTTTCAATGGATTTTTGAAGGATTTTTGCCCGAATTTAAATTTTTTAGAAAATAATTATAATAAATATTTATAAATTAAATAAACAGTTTTAATAATAACTGTTAAGTTAAAATAAATAGTTTAAACTGACTAATTAATTAATTTAATAAGTATAATTTTGGCATAAAATTCCAAAATTTTTAATTAAAAATTTTATTATTTAATAATCATTAATAAAAATAATCTTAATATATAACTTAATGATTAAAAAATATTATTAAAAAATAATTTTTAATAAAATATAATATGTTCTTAATATTATTTAATTAAAAATAATATTTAATGAGTATTAAAAAAATATTAACAAAGATTATTTCAAAAATATTAATATTAATTTTTAATTAATTATTTTTTTAATATTCTGTAAGTTATAATCTAAATAAAAAAGAGTAGTCTGCATTACACATCTCGCACTGTGGCGTAATGGATGGGTGTTGGATACACTGATGAGGCTGATTTTGAATCACACGCAGGCAAGGGCAACATTGGTGGGAGGTCAGAAGCAGTCAGGTAGTGTTCATGGTCAGGCAGGGCAAGCAGCTGGTTTGTGAGCATGCAGGCAGTCAGGCGAGCGGTGTCCTGCTTGTTTACAATTTGAACAAAATTTTTTTTAATTTTTTGGGCCGCAGAAATCGCAATTTCTGCTTGCTAGAAATATTTTCAGTGGCTTTTTTCCGTCAAAATTCATCCGAAATGTTTCTGGTGGATTTTTTTTGCTAGCATTTGTTTTTTGACATGTGTTTTATTGAAAATTTTTTTGTAGAAAATCCACCGAAAATACAAATTACTAATGGATTTCAATAATTTTCTGACGGAAAATGGCCGCAATAAAATGACATTTTTTTCTTGTATTGTTCCTTTCTTGGGTAGGGTAAGAATCTGTGGATGCAGACTATAACTTTATACATTGATTTAGTTCAATAATCAAAATGATAAGTGAATATTTCTTTTATCCATCGAGATGAATTTGGCATTCCTTATTTTGTGTTTAATTATGAAAGTAAATTTTATTTCTCTTTTCAAATTGATTGTGAAAGATTAGTCTGTCTTTTGAGATGGCATAATTTTTTGCTATGTTGATTTGACTAAAGAAACTTTATAACAAATCATGTGGCATATACTTAATTTTTCCATATCCATCAAGTGGGCATCCTCTTTTCATAAGGAATAAGAGAGCTATTTATAATTTTTATTTTTTTCTGGACTAGCACTGCATGTTGGCTTGGTGGAACTACGACACTGCTGAATGGGAGCATCGAATCACAAATGGTCACTTTGGTTCAACGTTCTAACCATCCTCTACTGTATTATTGGGCAATTTGACACTATGGCATTTCGATACGACACTACAACGTTGACTAGATAACGACACAGTGTTAAGTTCTCCATCATATTTTTTGTAGCTATCCTTTACGGTACAAAGGGTGTTGTGCTGTGGAGATTAAATAAATTCTGGTGCTGCAGCATTGGTTCAATCTTTCTATTATTCTTATAATTTTCTATTCAATACACATGGATTACAAGCATAAAATGATATAATCATAGGTAAATAACATAACATTGTTTTCTCTTTTCACTAGAACATCCTTAGGGAACAGTTTCTCCTAGCTGTCCACTATTTTTTAGAGCACGAAAAATTTCCAAATTTGATTCTCCCAGTACTCTTATTCCAAAATAGAAGCACTCTAACTCATTGGCTAATTTTAGAAGCATATCCTTGTGCAATACATTCTATATAGTTATTTCCAAATCTTGTCCAATCATTTCAAAGAGGTTCTTGATCTTATAATTCACCCTTCTCATTTGGTCTTTACAAAAAATAAATATACCTGACAATATTGCCTCAGCTCATGAGCTCAATTATAAATTCAATAACACAAATCATAGCAATGACTTTTGTGCTAAATTTGACCTTAATAAGGCTTTAATAACATCAATAGGCACTTAAGTTTTCATAAACTTCCTTAAAAAGGATTCCTTATAGATTTCAAAAAATGGTTAATTGCTTGTATTATGGATGTCCCCTTGTCTATTGCCCTTAATGGAAAAATCACAAGTTACTTCAACTCTTAAAATAGTTTTAGAAAGGGTAGTCTACTTTTGCCTTTCCTTTGACCATTGCAATGGATATTTTTCCTATCTCTAAGATGAAGGTTTCTTCTAGTAATTATCTTCTTATCACAATCACCTCTTATTTACAAATACGCTCTTAGCTATTAAAAAAGTCAATATGTTAACCTTTTGCAACATAAGTAAAAAACGTATTTATCTTTGCTTCTATGATGGGGTTAGAGGTGAACAATGATAAATCTAAAATATGCTTCTCCAAAACATTTGAAAACCTTGTATTTTTTAGTGAAGCATTCGGAATAAAAGAAGAGAATTTTCCCTTTATATATCTAAGCCTTCATCTAATAGATAGCTGATAGGCCAAAGATTGGTCCTCTCTAATTGATAAGCTAAATGATTTATTGACTGGTTAAAAAAATTATATAGTTACCAACTTTTCATTTATCAATAATTATCTTCCTTATTGGCTTAGATTGACGTTGATCTCAAAGCGCATTCTTAAAATGATTAACTCCATCACTATCAAAATTTTCTTTGATGGTGGTCCTTCCCAAAAACATCATCTAATCTCTTAGAGTCAAATGAATCTTCTTAAAGAGAAAGGTGGAACTAACTTTATTTTTACTCTCAATTAGCTGAGTAAGATGAATATGGCTTAGAAAATCATTCTTCAATCTAATCTTCCATCTTAATGGTATCTTGATGCTTATGGTTCCATATAATATAGGCATTCCATGAGAATTTTGCTCATTGAAAAGAAATCAAGCTGGCCATTCTTCTTATGAAAATAAAGTTGAATTATAACATTAGTGATCGGTCCTTTTTTCCTTATACTATGTCCCATGGTTGGCTAGTAAGACCATATATGAAAATTTGGGACCTAACTATATTCATAAAAGGAGAAGGCTTCATAATTTGTTGGCAAGAACAAATATTAAATTTTATAATTCTATTATGACAATCCCTATAGTCCCCTCTCCTAAAATAATTTGGAGGGATATAATAATACTTTCTCAAATGTGGTGGTAAGAAGGCTATATTTAAAAATCTCTGTAAAAAAGGATTGGTTTGACTTTAATTTGTTTCAAAGGGTGCTCTATTAGGCATTTAATATATTGTTAGATGGCTATATTAGAAGGCCTCAAAACCACTAATTTACTGTAGGCTCATGTTTTTCTTATTTCTTCCAAATGTAAGCATTGTGATGATTCTTTGGAAAGCCATAATAGCTTTTCTTTGCATGTACCTATATGAAATATATTACCTTTGATAATTTCTCTCTTTGAACTAAATCTTCTTTAAGTTCTATAGATTTTTAATGACCTAAACCATAATATAATGAGATAAATATAATGCCTTTGCATTTTTATTTTGGTTCATTCCATCTGCTATAAGAGGATTGATAAATATTCAATTACTCAAGCACTTCTCTATCTAGAATAATGGTTAAAAATAAGCTTTTTGGTGACTTATAAACTTTGAAGATGAAAATTTATGAATTCTTGACCTTATGAGCAAAAACATATGGTGAATTTGTGGTGGATGGGCTAGAGGTTTTATTGGTTTTATTGGCCATTCAAATTGGTTGCATTTTCCTACTCATTCATGCTAGTGCTTGTATTATAGTTTTGTGGACTTATTTAATCACTTTTTCCACTCCTTCATTATCAAGGTGCTTTTTTGATGGACATCTTGATCACTTCCTATTTTATTCACTTAATATTTTTGGGTATTTTTTTGTTGTTGAGACTTAATTTTTTGTATTTTTTGGTTGCTAATTTGTTGTGCATTTCACTATTTCTAAGTGAGCATTTCTAAATAGGAAGAATTCATTTTTCTTTTAAATATTCATTATTATCAGGCTCTAAGCTATAAATTTACTGGCCATTTCTTGATTTTCAACAACCTCTTTTACTCTTGGGACCCTTTAAAAACCAGAGAATAATCTCCTTACCCCTTGTGGTGGTTATCTGGTAGTGCTTGGAAGGTGGGGTTGATGGGTTCTCCATACTCTGAGTCCATCCCCATTATATTACTTATTTTAATTGATTACAATTATTAAAATCCAAATTCACCATCATCTTCTGGTGTGATAGTCATCCAACATTATCTTGCTTTGTTACTTATTTTTCTTTTTAATCAAAATGTCTTTTATTTCTAAAATAAAGATTGGTGATTACTCTAATAAAGCCTCGTTGCAAAATATTCTTAAGAGACCTTGAAAAGAGAAAAGCAATCAACCAATGAAGTAAAAGGAGAATTTTCTTATAGGAAGCTAACATATAAAAAAAAAAAAAAAAAATGAGTTAGTTGAAGTATGTAAAATGATGGATGATCTTTAAAATCTTTCTGAAAGTGACGCCTCAAGAAGATTCCAAAAATGTTCACAAAACAAACTATTAAATGATTCAACAATCTCTCATAAGGAATCAATAATTGAGCTAGCTAATTCATAGTTTGAATATGTCGATGATCTAGTTATTCAAATAGCGAGTCTTCAAAAGAATCCAGTAAAAGAACCAAAAAAAAAAAATTCAACCTTTGGTAGAGGAAATATTTTAGGAGATAATGGAAAATTAAGAAGAAAACAAAAGGGAATAATTAATAACTATGAAAGGAGTTAAGAAAAATAATATTTTTGGTCCTTTTTTATAATAATTCAATTCATTTTATTGTGAGCTATTTTTTAAACAATTCTCAAGCTAAATTTGGTACTAAAATATGTCCTTATATAACTACTAGATGGGTATGATCTCATTGAACCTACTTGGTTGAATACACTACTTTACCTTATGGATGCTTTCTTTCACAACTTTGTCCAGAAGAAGTTACACTTCCTAATTTTTATATTGATATGCTCAATTACAAATTTAATTACTTTTGATATCAATTCAATAAGAGCTCCTGAGAAGATTTTTCATATCACTTGGGAGAGAATTTTAGATATCCCCAAAAAGGTTAGTGTTGGTTATTGACTTTTGGTGACACTTGAAAAAGATATAAGTTGATTTCGTTGTTGATATTGTTGAAGTGTCTACAAATGATAAGATGAACAAGAAAAAGGTTCAAGTATTAACTCTCCAAGAATAATTTTATAAGGTTCATACTTTTGTTCTAATTAATTTAAGAGAGTCCAATGAGATTTCTTTTTTATATTCAAAGATTGAAATTTTAATGATTGAGTTTTATTCATTAAAGTCAACTTTTCCTTCTATTCAAAGTTGTGTTGATAGAAATCTAGCCATTCAAAAATAACTTATCCCAATCAAGTCAAATATTGAGGATGGAAAGGAAAATTGTACTCACTAGAGGATAAGCTTAGTTACCTTAAAAGTTCCTATGTCAAAAGAAGCCATTGATATTTTTCATGCAAAAATGGTACATAAAGAATATGTGATTGGACATATAATAAAATGACGAGTAAAAATATTATCATAAAGAAATTAAAATCATTAAATACTAAACATAGTTCCATTAAAAGTGCATCGAGAAAGGCACTTTGGCATTGTAGCTTGAAAAAACTTGACTTCTTTGAATACAAAATTGTCAAATGTCCTAATTACTTTTTGTGTTCTTTGGATAGTTCTAATCTTCCTCTAGTCATGTGTAAAGTCTAGACAATGAAAAAAATGATGTTGTACATCAAATTACTCAATGTTTATACATGAATTTTTTTTTTTTTGAATTAGAGTAGAGAACTTCTCAAAATTTGGCAAAAATAACATAAAAAACATGAAGATTAGTCATAAAAATATCAATAAGGCATAATCATGGATATGTTTTTCATTATTTTTTCATTACTTTTATTTGTAAAGTTGTAAATTAATGGCTCAATTTGATAGAATAAAACTTCAATTTGAATAACCAAATTCGTCAAGATAATTGATGCTAGCTTGAATATGAAGTTCTACTTCTTGCTCGAAATTGCGAAGATATTCTATAATAAGTCAACAACTATTTGATATTCTTACATAATTTTAAACTTCATATACTTATGTTTTAAATTAGTTTTAAGGTGATATTGTAGGTGGGAATTCTTGATGACCTTCAAGTCACAAAATTTCCAAATGAAGAAGAAATTACAAAGGAGATGTGAATGGATTAAAAATTGAAGAAACTTAAGTCTACTATAGGCCCATTCTATCAAAACCCACTTGGTGATCAATCTTTATATATGATCACTTTTGAGACCTAACATATCTTTTTCAAGACTAACTTATGATGCTCCCAAAGCAAGATATTCAAACATGAGGATTGTAAGGTTTCAAAGAAGAAGATGACTTGTTGTAGGAGATAGATTTAACCGTCTAAAATGTTTCTCTCTTAGGGTTTGCAAGTGTAGAATTATACTTGTGGCTATCAATCAACCTTATAATTAATCGAATGTTTCATTAATCTAAATCACGGGCTCATTATTCTGTGTGATCATGATCATTTGATATGATTAGCTCAAATTATATTATAATCTATAGTTGATTATCTTTTTTATTATTATTAAATTAGAATAGAAAGCTAATCGTATAAAATGGTATGCAATATTACAATTAGTTTAAATTCAATATCATAATTACTGCAAATTGATATTATTAATTTATTTTAAAATTAAGCTTATTGTATAGTATGATGCATCATAAAGTATGATCAAATGTTTAATTTTTATTAATTATATCATTACTTAACTAATAAAACTATTTGGTTTATTCAAATGAAATTGAGCCTAATGGCATAGTTCAATCCTTGATTGTGTCATACAATAAACTTTTTATTTTCTAATTTTATTTTTGTTATTTAATTAATTCTTAACTTTAATTATGTGTTTGTTAAGTCATCATAGCATTCCAAAATTTTAAAATATAATAATTTATCACTCAAATACAAATAAAATGTTTCTGCATTTTGAAACTTGATCTTGATTGCATTCATGCTAACTCAAGCTAGTTGGGCCAATAGATTCACTTTAATCATAAATGCACTTCAGAACATCTTTAATATTGATTTATAAACTTAAGCTTGAGTTGGGGTAATTTTTCTCACCCATGTTCTAATCTTGAGTAACACTATTAGCTTATGTAAAGTTATATTTGTGATTATCAAAATTATGACTATAAACATAGGTTCATGAGGTGAGCACCTATATACAAATTGTAATGGTCATATGACACATACTAGGACAAGGAGAGAGAACTCACTCTTAATGTCACTAACTTTTATGTGTAAGGTGTTTATGAATTTTAAAGAACCATAAGAATATGCATATTCCACCATCTAATGGACTTTGTCATTTTATGATCTTAAGGTCCAATGATTCTACCCTAGTGTGGAAAGCCATAACACTATTCTACAAGGTGTAAGTTAAAACTAACATAATCACTAAGCATAGTTATGATAAGCTAAGACCTATTCGGACATGCTAGTAGAGGTGTGTTTTTGGTTAGTTTGGATGGTCTGATTTCCAAATTAGTTAATCCAATTAAGTTTGTTTATAAAATTTAGAAAATGTATAGATAAAACTAATTTAAAAACCAAATTATATTTAATAAATTTTACTTTTTGTTTTTTAGTTTAGGTTTTGATAACAAAAATATAGTTAATTTTAGTGATGAACATCTTTAACTTAAATAATACAATTTGTGAAAGAATATTAATAATTTATAAAAATTTTATAATTTTGAGATGTGAAATAAATAATATTCGCATTAATCATTATGTCACTTGTTTATTGACATGACTTTATTGATTTAATATTTGAAGAAGTTAATATAATTTATTTATTTTAATCAATTCTACAAAAGCAATATTTGAACCAATATAAAAAAGTTAAAGAAAGTCAAAATTATAGCTTATAACTAAACCAAAATTTTATTTGGCAAACCAAACCAACAAAATCAAATCAATTTGATTCCATTTTTTTGTTTATTCTAACTATGCACAACCATAAATGCTAGTAATTTTCTTAATGTCAACTATAACTAATTAGGGAAAACAAGATCACCAACACTTCATTAGAAAAATTTTGTAGCATGAAAAAAAAGGTGTTATGTAGATAATTTAGGATCACCAAAACTATATAACGATGGGTCAGTAGTATAGTTGGCATCATCTATGGGGAAACTAGAGCAAGGTAAGTAATTTACTAAATGTTCTATGATCATCTAAAGCTACTTATGGTAATCCATGAGCTATAAAAGCTTTGGAAACTATAGGGACACAGAGTCAACTTGCTTCAATTAGGTTATAAGAGTCATAAGGGTTGATAAGGTAGTTTAATAAAAATAAATAGACCTCATTTTCATGCATAACATAACCCCCCGTCCCTCCATTTAGGATCATCAAAGGGATAGATTAGGACTTCATGGAATAATACACTTAGGATAATTTAAAGGTCACTAAAACTAGGTGAGGGAGTCAATAGATGGCTTAGAATCATCTCATACCATCTAAAGTCCTCATTTTGATTACTTGAATGCAAAAGGGAATAATATAGTTTTATTTCAAGTGTACAATAAGTTACTAGTGTGAATTTGGTAAGTTAGGCCAATTCATGATAAACGTAAAACTATGTCAATTCATGATAAAATTAAGGTTATGTAAAATGTATAATAAGTCATAGAATCACTTGAAATATTTCAAGTAATATAGAGATTAGTTGAATTGGTATTATGAATATCATAAGATTAAGTAGGTTAACTAAGCTAAACCATTGCCAAAAAGGTGGGTTTTTAACCATACAGAGTTAGACCTCTAAGCTTACCAACATGGGTTAAATTAGAACTAGGGGTTATGAAGTAAACATATGAAGTTGTTTTGTACTTTTATCAATTTTATATAGTGTTCAATATTTATGATTCCATCGAAAGAGAGCCTTAAATTCTTATCATTATTAACACATGGTCCAAATGGCTTGAAACTTTAACTAGAAAACCCTTTGACCTAAATTGACTTTTATACTAAATTTTAAATTTTCAAGACCACAAATATAGGATAAATAAATGTTTTATACCTTATTAAAATTATTTAGGATTACAAGGGTTACCAAATTTTTATTTTAATATATTTTCTTACATTTTTACATAATTTTTGAAAAATTTGTACACATAAAATACAAAATTTAGAAGCAAAATGATAATAAAATGAACTACCAAAGTAAACCCAACCCAAAAAAGTATCCCAACTTGCTAGAAATTGATCCAATGGGCTTGGGGAGATCTTTACATTTAAAGGTCTTATCTTATAGGATAATTTAAGAGAAACAAATTAATTTGACCCTTTATATACACCGAATGAAGTGTCCTTTGGCTTGTTTGAAAGATCTCTTTAAGCTTTGTATAGTGATATGAAAAATAAGTCTTACAGAGGTGTGTAGCTTTATTAACCAAGCAATAAAGATGTCTAAGGCATGAGGTCATTACTTTGCCTTTAAGCTTCTTCCCAAGATGAAGAAAAATCTAATAAGCTTCAAGGACTTCTTTTCCCTTTTTTAGCTCTAACAACTCATAGTAGTGGGTGGCATGGTCTAAGAGTATGCTAAGAGGATTCTCTTTAGTTGTAAATCTGGCCCCAAGTCTTGTGATTTTCATGATAATAAATATTATTGGGTTGTCTACTATGTCATCTCCTGTTATTATTATTATTGGATATTTATTCTTGTGCACTAACATTTTAGGTCTGACGTACACTGCACAAAGTGATCAACTCAAGACTTGGTAGAAAAGGTTTAAGTTTCTTTAAGAGTCTTTATTTTTACTTTTATTTAATTCTATATTTCTTTAGTCAAAGTTTTGTATTTGATGGATGCAAAACTTGGTGATTGTGCACACACACAGGGGAGTGAGAAAGTAAGAAAACTAAAAGTATAAATTTTCTAAACTAATTATACTGTACTAACCATATCATACTGTACAATCAGCTATTCAAAAAATCATTATAATGTCTAATTGGCATAATTAATGTTTTTTTACTGATTGTACTTGACAATCCATATTGTATAGGACAATTAGTAGAAATCATGATCTCATCCTCCAATCATATTTTAGGCAATACTTTAAAATTCAAAATTTGTACTAATTGTACCATAGAATATGCATTGAACTATACTATATAACTAAATCTTGCCTAATCTAATCCTATAATTAGGGGATCAAATTTGGATTAATTATTCTAGTATGATTGTACTGTATGATTAGACCAATCGTACTATATGACTTGATCTCTACATTAGACAATAATTAATCGTAATCAATCGTACGGGACAAAAATCTAATTTGATTGAACTAATCATATTGGAAGATTCATTATATCATACTAGAATATCAGCACAAATACTTGACTGATCGTACATCACCTTATTCTTCGTATAATACTAACAGGGCTATTTGAACTAATTATTTTGTAAGATCAGTGTCGACAGAATGGAATTATTTGGATTTTTTGTGAAGCCTTGTATTTAAGCTCTCTTAACAGACTTACTTCAAGTCTTTGGTGTTGGGTTTTCTGGAGAGCGAGCTTAGAGAAGAGATCTTGGAGAGCTTTGGGAAGGAGAAAGGAGAGTTTGTGTGTGAGGGAGAAGGAGTGTGAGGGGTTTTCATATGGTTGCTCCAAGCAAGCTTCTGCCTTGTTTCCTCCGAGTGTCTTTCTTGGTTTCTTGGGTAGTTCTTGAAAGAAGAACGTTAGCTCGAGGACCGTCAAGGTTCTTTGCCTTCACTAGGTGGGTGAAAAATGATTGTTAGATTCTCTGCCTTCACTAGGAGGGTGAAAAAGAGGTCAAGGTTCTCTATCGCACTATGTTGGTGAAAAGATCATAAGGTTCTCTGTCGCACTTGAGTAGCACCAAATTGGCTAGACTTAAGTTACCCAATAACTTACTAAGCGCATCTAGGGTCTATTATGGTACAAAGACTAGCACTCCAAGGCTTAGGCTAGCTTATGGAAAGCTAATTGAGTTAATTGGTTAAATATTCCTCAATTATGTTCCACTAAAGTCTACCTTGGGTTTTCATCCATTTGGCTAAGCACAAAGATCCTAGAGCCCTTCTAAATGCCTTATAAAATATTTTATTTAATTTGAATATCAAAGTTCCTTTTTAATATTATTATAAGTAAAAATGGTTGTGATTTAATTTTTGACAAATTTTCAAACTTATTTTAAACAATAATGTAAATAAAGTCCATGATTTTTCTCTGTGAGTTTTATTTTAGTGATCGATCAAACATCATTTCAATAGCATTAAAGATTAAAAAAAAAGCATGATTAACATGATTTTTTTAGCATATTTTTAATGATAATATAGATAAATATTATAACTTTTAAATAAAAATTTATTTCGAGTTAAAATCTTCTTTTAAAACCATGCATTTGGAAAAAAAAGTGGTCAAAGAGCCATTTTTTAAGAAGCTTGCTGACATTTAATTATTTATCGGTTTAGTTTTAACCCCTAATTGATCTGTTACAACAGCAAGATATAGTACCATATCGACTGTTTGTTTAAAACACAAATGAAATCTTTCCACCATAATCGGATAAATTCCTTTTCCATATCAACGTTGTCGTAGAGGGTACGCCATTCAGATATCCTTAATATATATAATACACGTTGGGACAGACCATAACTCTATTGATTGATAAGTATTGTCAACGTTTTAAAATAATTTATGAGTTTGGGACGTCAAGTCATGTCACTTTGATAGCCCAGATCACTATCTAAACTCCTAATATTTAGAGTTCCTACTGAGGTTTTACAAGCTAATAGGTGTGCACCTCAATAATTTTTAGTTCAAAAAATTCCAATACAAAATATTTATATTTACTCTATTCCTTCTATATACTCTATACCCATTATTGTAGAATCACATCTTCTTGTGATAATTTTGGTCATATCTCCTACAACTTCTACAGTATCCCAAATGACATGTTTCTTTATCACATAATATGGTCAAAATGCAAGTAAAATATGCAATGGTAACTCATCAATGTGAGTCTTCTATTCATAAAGGGAAACCTAAACTTGAGGAGTACATAGTCCCTTACCCTAAGGGATTTGTTCCTTCATTTATATAATTTTATGGCACTAGCAACCCTTGCTAGCATCTAGCTTAGCATAGAGCCTTGTGCTATAGTATTAGCAACAATGATGTTCATCTTCTTAGTTTGTTTGTGGCAAGTTTATATAAGTTTTCCTTTAAGTGTTACACTAACATAGCAAAAGGATTCTTCAAAATTATTATAAAAGTTGAGGATATTTTCATCAAGATATTTGTTGGCATTCATAAATAGGCCAATATGCATAATCGTATGACAACCTAACTGAAGCAATACAAAACTCTATTTAATTTTTTTTATGAGGTGGTGAAAGCTAGTTATGAACTGTGAGCCATCATTACAAGAGAGTCATGCAATCACTCTTTTGATGGGTTATATTAAAAGATTTATTTCTTTGCTACTAAAATTATCCTCTGTCTATACTTTTGAAAAGTCACTAACCAATTTTGTTATGAGGCATCTTTTTTTTTAGACTAAAAGAAGATAGTGTTCAATAGAAAGGTAAAAGGAAATTACCTAATAAAATACAACTAAGTGGAGAAATAGATATAATTTCTATCACAAAAAAAAAAAAAAAAAAAATGGAAAGAGTTACAATCAAGTCAAACAAAAGTTATTTCTTTATCTCCTTCCCCTAAAAACCCTCAACTAGCTTATGGAAAAATAAATTATACTCACTATATTCGCTTTATATTTCTTTAATCAAATATGCATAGCTAACATCATACTATCTCAAAAGATAGACTAACACTTCACTATTGATTTGAAGAGAGAAACGATATTTACTTTCATAACCAAATATGACATAAGGAATATAAAATTCACCTCAAAAGATAAAAATAATATTCACCTCTCATTTTGAAAATGAAACTAACCAAGGAATAAAGCTTTAGTTTGCATCCAAAATTTTTTTTCCTACTTTCGAAAACTAAAGTGTGTTTCTTTTATGCTGCAAATTTGACTCAAGCACTATGATTTTGATGATAACAAATATTATTATGTCTGTTATTACTTTCTTCTATTTTTGTGATATTTTGTTTTGTGTTGTGTGTACTAACATTTCAGGAATTTAGTCAACTGTTCACTTGCAATTCTGATCAGCTCAAGACTGGGTAGACTAGGGTTACAGTCTATATTTTTAATTTGTTCTATATTTTTTCCTTTTTTTAGTTGTATCATGTAACTGGGTGGATATCATTACTGAGTAACCTTGCACACACATAGGAGGAGAGAGAAAAATATTTTTGAGAGTTTTTTATTAAGAAAATCGTACTATATGATTTTACCTTTATATTGTACGACTTTATTTCGTACTGTACGATCTATTATTCTCTGTCAAAACCCTAGACGCTAGAGGTTAAAAAAGATAATATTTTTATTCTGATCATACAGTACAATTTGGTTTGTACTATATGCCATAATTAAAATATTTCTTCATTAACCCCGTGATATCAGGCAATCAAATCATGGACAATAATTATTGTCGATCTTACCGTATGATATACCTCATATAGTATGATTGATAGAGTACGACATTGATCATCGTAGAGATCGAACCAAATGAAATCCATAATTTTTGTGCTGATCGTACGGTACGATATCCCAAGTGCTATACGATTGACAAAGTATGATTTTGGTCATTCCAGAGATCATCCCAAAAAAATAGAAGAAATTTCTATAGTTCATACTGTACAATATTTTGATCATATTGTATGAAATGTTTAAAGGTTGAATAGTTTGTCTCCATGAACTTGCTGGACGATTTTAAATTACACTGATTGTACTGCACGATACATGTATCGTACTGTAAGAATAGAAAATGGATCTCTTAAAATTTAGGATTTTTTGAAGCCCACTATTTAAGGATTTCTAATATGTTTATTAGAAAATCTTTTGCTGTGGAGTTGATCTGAGAGAGAGCTTAGAGAAGGAAGAGAGAGAGCTTAGGAAGAGAGAAATCCTTGTGAGGGGAAGTTATAAGGGATTCATAAAGGTTGCTCTAAGTAAGGTTTCCACTGTCTTCTTCAAGCTATTTTCTTAGTTCCTTGGTGGCTTTGGGGGAGACTTTTATCAGTATCAAATCCAGGTTCTTTGCCTACTCCAAGTGGGAGTAAAAGGATTCCAAGGTTCTCTGCCTACTCCAGGAGGGAGTAGAAGGATTTCAAGGTTCTCTGCCCACTTCAGGAGAGAGTAAAAATATTTTTAGGTTCTCTGTCAACTCTAAGAGGAAGTAAAAGGATTTTAGGTACTCTACCTCACTAGTCGATGGAAAGGTTTGTATGGACTTCTCTGCCTTGCTATAAGGACAAAAGGAGAGACACTACTTTTAGTGTAATACTTGGAAAGGAGATTTTTGGGTAGTGGATGTAGGTCAAGTTGATCAAACTACTAAAATTCTGGTGAGTTCTTTCTATTTACTTTTCTACATTTGATTTTCATATTTTTCTGTGATTTGTTCTATGATTGAAATCTTTGATTTTTGTTATTGTAAAATTAGTTTTGCTTCAGCATTGTCGGATAAAATTATTTGTTTTAAAATATTAAAAATAATTTTAAAAAAATTTTCTTTTTTCCTTAAGAAACTTTTATGATAACCAATTGACCCCCCCTCTTGGTTAGCCTCGGGCTAGTTCATAAAGGTTTAACAACCCTCACAAACTTTTAAGTGGTATCAGAGCAGGATTCATAAATTAAGTTTTAGAAAACTTTTGAAAAAAGATCTATAGCTAACTTTGATAATAGTAATACTGTAGAAGAATATTCAATCGCTCAACTACCTCTATTTGATAATATTCTTTAATTTTTATAAAATTTATATATCCACCTTTTTATAATTAATTGATTATCACATGTGAATGTTAGTTTAGGAAGGTTATTCTGCACCTTCTCACTTTGTTAATGGCATAAAAACTAAACTTTCCTTTTTTTTGAATGGATCATAGAAGATAGAGATTTAGCCTAACTTAATGCTAAATATTTGAACTATTTCTTCAGTGCTTTAAATTTTGAAAGTTACATGCATGTCTCTACTTATTCAACTTGAAAAGTAATTTGGGACAAACTATGCATAACATATTTGGGGACTAATGAAGTAAAATAATCTAGGCTAAACATTCTGCTTCACGATTATGAACTATTTTCTATGAAACCTAGTGAATCAATTTCTAAAATATATACTAGGTTTATTGAGATTGTTATTTGCTTACATACCTTAGGAAGAGAGCTTACAAATTATAAAAAAGTTAACAAAATTTTGCATTATTTATCTTCTTCCTATGATGCAAAAATCACTATCTTTACTGAATCTAAAGATCTAAATATTTATTCCATTGATAACTTATTTGGGTCACTCATTACCTACAAGCAAGGAGTGAGTCAAAGGCAGCTTGATATAGGTGAAAAGAGAAAAGAGAAAACTATAGCCTTAAAGGCTAATGATTATGACAGTAACTCTTATGAATAAGATGATGATGACATTGCACTGATGAGTAGGCAATTTAAGAACTTTTTGAAGAAAAAGCAAAAATGTCATCAGCAAAAAAATAAAGGTAAGAATAGTAAAAATTCAAAAATTTCTTCTGATGCTATGTGCATTGAATGCAGGAAGCCAGGGCACCTAAAGTCTGATTGCCCAACTCATATGCCTGCCTTAAATCTGACTTTTCAATTCTACAAAAAAAGCATGAATGCCAAAGGAAAGATCACTTCTACTCTGGATAGCAATCACATGGCATTATTAGATGAAATTGATATTTTAAGCAAAAAGCATCTTGATCTAATTGATGAGCATGAATTCTTAAAAGTATCCTATATTGATTTAGAAAACTCATTTAAGAAATCAAAGGCATATTTAGATGAAGCTGATGATAGGGAGCAAGCATAGAAAATTGAAAATTTAATTCTTGAAAGTGTAAACCAATTCTTATAATCAAGTAAATGTTTTCCAAGAAAATAAAATATTACCTACACTTGCATAGTTACATAATCCATCACCACAGCATGCATCATTCAAACCTAGGAAGAGGCACCATCACCCATATAGATTAGTTAACCCTTTTTTTGGTGTTAGATATTTTTTCTTGTGCCATGTTAGGACATAGCTCCCACACTTACACCATTCTTCATATAGCATATTTGGTGTGGAGACTAAAATTTCAAATTTACAGCATAACAAGCATGCATTTCATTCTTCTTTCCATAAGATGGGACCCAAACTTGTTGGGCTTCCCAAATCTAACATCTGATGATTTTGTAGGAATGCTCTTATAGAAGGCCTCATGAGAGTATGTGGTACCTGGATAACGGATGTTTAAGGCACATGACTAGAGATGCAAATCAATTCATTTCGCTGGAGGCCAAGGTAGGAGGCAAGGTGACACTTAGAGATAACACCACCAGGAGAGTGGTGGGCTCAGGTATAATTGGCAACCAAAAAAATTTCATCATTAAAAATTTTTTATTGGTAGATAGACTAAAATATCATTTGCTCAGCATCAGCCAACCCTGAAATAAAGGCTTTAGCATAAAATTTTTATCTACTAGTTGCATAACAAGCTTAAATAATAAAACTATTTTATAGGAAAGGAGAATCAATAATGTCTATATACTTTATCTAAATTGTATTGAATATGATATTACTCTTTGCTTAAAAAAAAATTACTGATGAATACTTGTTATGGCATAGAAGAATGTGTGATGAAAGCATAAAAAGCCTTCGAAAAATCACCCCAAAAGACTTAGTGAGAGGAATTCCCAATCCAGAGTTCACTAAGGTCCACTTGTGTAATGCCTGTCAATTAGGAAAGCAAATCAAATTCTCCTTTACTCAATTAAAGACATAAACACTAACAAACCCTTCGAAGTCCTTCACATTGATCTCTTTGGATCTGTCAGTACTACAAGCCTAGGAGGGAAAGTCTTTGAGTATGTGATTATTGATTATTACTTGAGGTTTACTTGGGTTAGATTCCTACCTCATAAAAGTGAATCGTTTAAGAAGTTTAGGTCTTTTTCCACTTGGATTTAGAGGAAACTAGTTTGTGAAATTTTAACCATTCATAGTGACCATGGTGGAGAATTTGAGAATAAAAAATTTGAATCTTACTATAAGAAGCAAGGGATAAATCATAATTTTTTAGCTCCTAGGACCCCTTAGCAGAACGGGATAGCTGAAAGAAAGAACAGGACCCTGGTAGAAGCCACTAGAGCCATACTAGATGAATACTCACTTCCTAAATACTTCTGGGTAAAAGTGGTTAAAATAGCTTATTATATTTAGAATAGGGTTATTGTTAGATCCAAGCTAAATAAGGCACCCTATGAAATCATGAAGGGTAGGACACCCAACCTCTCTCAACTTCATATCTTTGGATGTAAAGTGTTTATTCTAAATAATGGGAAGTCTCAACCAGAAAAGTTTGACCCAAAATCTGATGAAGGAGTATTCCTAGGTTACTCAAGTATTAGAAAATCCTATAGAGTCTTCAATAAAAGGACACTGTTAGTAGAGGAGACCTCTCATGTTATTTTTGATGAATCTGATAATTTTGGAGGGTCTACGGTGGAAGAAGAAGAAGTAGTAGAAGTCACCCAAGGAGTAGAATATGCAAATCTAGGGGATATGGTAGAATATGAAAATAGATTGCCTAGACAATGGAGATATTCTTCAAGTCATCCTAATGAATTGATCTTAGGAGACCCATCTGAAGGTGTTTGAACTAGACATGAACTTAGAAAAGAAGTAAACCACTCTGCCTTCATCTCAATAACCGAACCCACCAATATAAATCAAGCCCTATCTACTAAATTTTAGATTCTAGCCATACAAGAAGAGTTAAATCAATTTGTAAGGAATGATGTTTGGGAGTTAGTTAAAGGACCTAAGGACCTGAGTGTGGTTGGAAACTAAATGGATTTTCAAAAATAAAATGAATGATTCTGATTTAGTGGTTAGAAACAAAGTAAGATTAGTGGCTAAGGGGTATAACCAGATTGAAGGGGTTAACTTTGAAGAGACCTTTTCCCCTATAATAAGATTAGAAGTCATTAGGGTGCTACTAGCCTTTACTTGTTTTAAGGGATTTAAATTATACCAAATGGATGTCAAGAGTGCCTTTCTAAATGGGATAATAAAAGAAGATATGTATGTTGAACAATCCCCAGGATCTTAAAATTCATAATTTTCTAATCATGTGTTCAAATTAAAAAAGGTATTATGTGGATTAAAATAAGCACCCAGAGCATGGTATGAAAGGCTATGTACATTCCTACTAGAAAGAATATTTGTTAAGGGGAGCATAGACAACACCCAATTTTTGAAAAGGTAGGAGATGAACTAATCATTATCAAAATTTATCTGATGATATTTTATTTGGATCCTCTGATAAAAGTTTTCGTGATGAATTTTTAAAAATAATGAGTAAGGAGTTTGAGATGAGTATGATGGGAGAACTGACCTACTTTCTTAAATTTAGCATAAGACAGAAGGACGATAGAACTTTCCTTAGTCAATCAAAATTTAATAAGAAAATCCTTAAGAAATATGAAATGGATTAAGCCAAGCCAATCAACACTCTCATGAGTTACACTATTTAGTTAGATAAGGATTCAAATGGAAAATCTATTGATAAAAAAATATAGAAAAATAATTGGATCACTACTTTACTTAACTGCTAGCAGACCTGATATTATATTTAGTGTTTATCTCTGTGCTAGATTTCAGGCTGATCCAAAAGAGTCCCACTTGACTGCTATTATGAGAATTCTTAGATATCTCTTAGGAACCCAAGACTTAGGAATCTGGTATCCTAGGCATAGCACCCCCTTTAAAATCATAAGATATTCTGCATAAGATTTTACATGATGCTGAGTTGATTAAAAAAGTACTTCTAGAATATATTAATTTATAGGATAGTTCTTAGTCTCCTAGTCCAGTAGAAAATAGAACTCAGTTGCCCTGTTTACTGCTAAAGCTGAGTACATAGCCTTAGGGCGTTATATGGCCCAGGTCCTTTGGTGAAAGCAACAAATTTTAGATTTAGGACTACTTGTAGGCACAATTCCAATCCTATGTGATAACACTAGTGCCATCTATATTTTAATGAATCTAATCCTACACTATAGGACCAAGCATATAGACATAAGGCACCATTTCATTAGGGACCATGTAACCAAAGGAGATATAGAGCTACACCATGTAGCCTCTAAAAATTAACTTACTGATATCTTTACAAAGTCACTCACTTTTAAAACCTTCAGCATCTTAAGAACCAGATTAGGTGTGATCGATATTCATGCATGAATTTGACACTTTCAATTACTGTTCATTTTATGCCCATTTCTATTTACGTATTTTATGCTTTTATTTTCATTGTCTTATCTTTTCATGATTTTATTATTTGGAATTTTTTATTTTTTATTGTTTGTTTTATTTTTTACTAATTTTTGATCCTTTTGATTATGTTCTGATCATCACACAAATCACTTCATTGAACCTCACTATTTTTCCTGCAAAGCAAAACATTTCATCTCATATCATACTATACGAATCATCTTCGTACTATATGAACTGGACATCACTGCTTTGATCTCAACCATTGGATTAATGGATGATTTACATTGTATTTATGATTAATAATTGTACTGTGTGAACACATATTCATCTGGATGATACACGTGTCTCTGGATGAATCCATTTTGATTAGTACAATATTTATTACTGATCATACTATATGATCACCTGTTCGTACTGTACAAACCTTTTGATCAAAGGTCATACTACCTGACTCCTTGAGATGATCTCACTATCTCTAATAATCTCGTATGATGTTTGATCATACTGTATGATCAGACATCCTTTTAATTGATTGTATGGCTGTATTCATTGCTCGCGATCGCCCCGTATGATCTAACAAT
Source organism: Dendrobium chrysotoxum (assembly GCA_019925795.1). Lineage (NCBI taxonomy): Eukaryota > Viridiplantae > Streptophyta > Magnoliopsida > Asparagales > Orchidaceae > Dendrobium > Dendrobium chrysotoxum. Next base: position 24,974,263 of record CM034301.1, on the reverse strand, counting down.
CTTACTGAACTATCCACTCAAATTCTATTTAAACAACCTAACCTCATTCAAAATTTTCACACAATTCATCAAATCCTCCCTTCTTGCATTCTAATCTTTGCAATGGCTGGTGGTGGAAAACGCAGTCGACAAACCCAGGGTGCTTCCTTCTCTCGGAACCTCATCGACGACCATTTTTTAATAGCTTCTGATGAAGCTGCCTATCGCAAATACAAAGAAGCCAAAATCACTCCTTCCAGGCTTCTCAACCAACAAGCCCTTAGCTTTCCGGTAATGCACCTTTTCAATTCCACTTCACTCCAATTCCTCCTCACTTTTGCCTATCCTTTCCACTCTCAAATCCTTTACGAGTTTCTAGCAAACCTTAGGATTACTGGGGATGCTATTATAATGTCTTCCCATGTGTGTTGTTAGAATATGGAAATCACTAAAGAGGACATAAGAATCCATCTTAAGTTAAACACCCAAGGAAATAGACCCATTACTATAGCATCCAGATTTAACTTTGTTTAGAGTGTTGTAAATCTCTTACTTTGAAATGCTACTCTGAGCTACCACCAACCCTTCGTTCACACTCTTAATCAAAATGCCAGGGTTATCCAGTATGTTCTTATAATATCAATCATTCCCAATGAAATAGACCATATAAACATCATTCCCCTCCTTTCAATTATCACTTACTTCATCATGTCCAACACTCAAATGGATGAAGCCCAAATGCTAATTGACTACATCAAAAATATTACTTCCATTTGACTCCCAGCGACTAGGAGAAAATAAAGCATTGCCCTAGGATATATGATTGGGTATATCCTTGATAAAAAACACAATATCATATATCATGTCCCTCCTAGCCACACTCTAATCTTCTTTTTGGATGCCTCTTTTTGAATGCTATTTCATAGGGATCAGGAGCCAAAAGAACCACTATTTGATAAACAAGGAGAAACTACCCCTATAGCTGATCCTGCACCTTCACTACCTCCTCACCACTACCTATATGAGGAGTTGATTCAGCGGTTTGACAAACTTGAGACTCGCCAGGATCAATAGTAAACCCAACATGATAATGATATAGATTTGTTCAGGGAGCAATTTTGAAATATCCAACAGCACCTCACCTCAATCCAGCAGCAGTACGATAGCTTTAGTCAAATTTTCAACCACTTTCACAGCCACCTCATGATCGGGATCCACCACTATTCTAGTTTTTATGTTATTTTTGTTGTGCTGTACTTTTCTTTTATGTCTATGCTTATTTGTTTCCTTTTGATTTATAATGCATTTTCTTTTTAATACTTCGCCTGTTGTTAAGTATTTCTGTTATTAAAAAAAAATTGTTTACTTCTACTCTCAAGTGGCTTTTTGTTCATTCATGTAAGTTCTTATATTTCCCTCAATAGTGATTTAGTTTCTGTGTTTTTGCTTGAGAAATCTTTATGCAACAAAAAATGTTGGTTCTGTTGATTATATTGTATGACTTAGATCGTACTATATGAATTAATTCGTATTGTATGAATGGACTCGTATTATACGAATGAACTCGTAATCGGATGAATGAACTCATATTGTACGAATGAACTCGTACTATACAAATTAACTCGTACTGTACGAAGTAATTTGTACTGTATGACTTAAATCGTACTGTACAAATAAACTTGGACTATTCAGTACTCTTTTCAGTTTGAAGTAAACATACATCTATTCTTACCTAAAAGTTGAATAAGTAATTGTTGATATTTTTAAAACTAAATGGATAAAAATTCATGAATTTACATATCCCTTCTTATTTCCTTTGCATGATAATTCCTTGTGTATACTTAAAAATCAAAATTAAATTAGAATTAAGATGGTTGAAATGAAAACTTATTCACTCTACTACATGTTTTTATATCATGGCTATATTCTATAATTTGATGAATGAAATTCATTATTTTTTTACATCTGGCTATTTATTCCTATTAAAAAGCTCGAGTTTACTTTGTAGATTGTTCCTCCCTATATAAGAGAGTGAGTTATTCTTCTCTTCTATTTGGAAGATAATCTTACAACTAAGATTCTTAAAGATTTAGGAAGGAAGCAATTTGCAAAAATTAAAAAAACATGCACAAAATGAGCCCAAAATTAAAAGATGCGCAATGATGCCAAATGTAAAAGATGTACTAAGTGTATCAAAAACAAAATATGCATAATATGTGCCAAATGTAGATAAAAGAGGCATAAAATGAGCCCAACTCAAATTTTCTTTTCTTTCTATTAAATCTTTAAATCTTAAAAAATCCCTGTGTTTCATAATATGTTTAATACTTAGTTTTGGAAAATCTTGGTTCTGTATTCATCACTGTTACAGTAATATTCTATTCAATATATTTTATGCTAGTAGTATGAAAAGCTTAAGTTTGCCTATCTAATTGTAATGCCTAAATTAGATTTTTGTTTAAACAACGAACTTTAGTCTGCGAAGATTTTAAGCTGGGTGTGAAAACTCTAGAATCAAAATCCTTTGGTTGCAATAAAGTCAACACTTATCTTATTTGGGCCTTTTTATGTTTATAAAGTAAGTTTATTACATTCTAAAAATGCCTATGCAAGTTAACAGAGTTGTGATATTTTCTTTACCTTGAGTGGTTAATCTTTTTGAATCTGTTTGTTTTCTATTTATGTTTTTGTTTCTATTTTTGTTCCTATTTCTTTTTCTGTTTCTTTTTTCTTCCTGTTGTTTTCCTGTTTTTGTGATGTTAAAAGGGGGAGAATTGTGTTGTTGATCAATTCTTTTTTATTTATGTTGTTATTTATTTTTTATGAGGGGGAGTTTAGAGGAAAGAAATTTTTTAAAAATCCTAAACAACAATATTTGACATCATCAAAAAGGGAGAGATTATTGCAAATCTGACTCAAGCACTATGATTTTGATGATAATAAATATTATTGTGTATGTTACTTCTTTCTCTATTTTGTTTTGTGTTGTGTGTACTAATATTTCAGGATTCAGTCCACCACTTGCAATTCTGATCAGCACAAGACTTGGTAGACTAGAGTTATAATATGTATTTTCAATTTGTTATGTATCTTTTCCTTTCTTGAGTCGTATTATGTAACTGGGTGGATATCATTGCTGAGTAACCTTGCACAGACACAGGGGGAGAGAGAGAAATACTTTTGAGAGATTTATTTTATTAAGGAAATCATACTATACGATTTTACCTTCAACTATATGACTTTGTTTCATACCTAACAATTTTTATTCATACTGTACGATCATTATGCTTTAGCTAAACCATAGCCACTAGAGGTTAAAAAAGATACTAATTTTATTCTGAACGTACAATATGATTTGGTTCATACTGTATGCTCTAATTAAAATCTTTCTTAATTAACCTCATGATATCAGGCAATCAAATCATGGGCAATAATTATTGTTGATTGTATCATACGATCTAGCTCATATATAATGTTTAACAGAATATAACTTTGGTCATCCTAGAGATCGTACCGAATAAAATCCATGATTTTTATACTGATCATACGGTATGATATCCCAAGTGTTGTACTATTTATAGAGTATGACTTTGGTCATCCTAGAGATCATCCCAAATGAACAAAAAAAAATTCTACAGTTCATACTGTATGATATGTTGATCGTACTGTATGAAATGTTTAAAGGTTGAACAATTCATCTCCATGAACTTGCTGGATGATTATAAATTACAGTGATCATACTATACGATACATATATCATACTATATGAATAGAAGATGGATCTCTTGAAATTTAGGGTTTTTTGAAGCCCACTATTTAAGGATTTTTAATACTCTTATTAGAAAATCTTTTGCTGTGGAGTTGATCTGCGAGAGAGCTTAGGGATGGAAGAGAGAGATCTTGAGGGAGAGAGAAATCCTTGTGAGGGGGAGTTCTGAGGGATTCGCAAAGGTTGCTTTAAGCAAGATTTCTAATGTCTTCTTCAAGCTGCTTTCTTGGTTCCTTGGTAGCTCTGGGGAGACATTCATCAGCATTATATTTAGGTTCTCTACTACTCCAGGAGAGAGTAAAAGGATTCTAAGATTCTCTACCTACTCTAGGAGGGAGAAAAAGGATTCCAAGGTTCTCTTCCTACTCCAAGAGAGAGTAAAAAGGTTTCCAGGTTCTCTACCTATTCTAGGAGGGAGTAAAAGGATTCAAGGTACTCTGCCTCATCAGGTCAGTGGAAAGACTTTGTAAGGGCTTCTCTTCCTTGATGTGGGGGCAAAAGGAGAGATGCTACTTTTAGTGCAATACCTAGAAAGGAGGTTTCCGGGGAGTGGACATAGGTCAGACTGACCAAACCACTATAATTCTGGTGTGTTCTTTTTATTTACTTTTTTTGTATTTGATTTTTGCATTTTTCTTGTGAGTTGTTCTATGGTTGAAATCTTTGGTTTTTGTTATTATGGAATTAATTTTGCTTCTGTATTGTGGGGTAATATTATTTGTTTTAAAATATTCAAAAAGATTTCAAAAAAATTTTCTTTTTGCCTTAAGAAATTTTTTAGATAATCAATTCACCCCCCTCTTGATTTGCCTCGTGCTAGTTCAGAAAGGTTTAATAACCCTTATGAACTTTTATTTTATTGAGTTCTAGATTCCCTATAGAGGTAAGCCTGTATAGTTAATTACATCTAATGACAAGTCTTAAGAAAATTCTTGATTAAAGTAGAGACTAGAATTTCTAGATTTACATTTACAAATATTTGAGTTTAGATTGCTTTATTGAATTGAAAGGTAGGAAGGGCTTTAAGATTTATTTATTTTTAATGTTTAAGTTTACAATTTATTTAGAATTTGGATAACCCTCCTGGGGAGTGGATACTGAGGGTATGTATACATACTAGGCTTATGTCTTCTTGGAGTTAACTGCTGCTAACAACATAAGCGTTATTTAACATCATATGAATGTAAGATAGAAAAATATTTATTTAACTAGAATCAAGTTTTTGGTTCAAAATTTAATCATAACTTTTTAATATACAAATGCATCTAACTAGCATAATGCATGATGTATGATTTATAAAATAACGTATAAATAAAACTTTTATTCATTTATTTACAATGGAAAGTTAAGTACCAACAAGGGTCTACAACAAAAGAAAAGGTGGCCAAGCTCCACCACAACTGGTTTGGATTTCTACTCATATACAATAAATATTTAAATATGGTTTCATACTTTAATCTTCAAATCTTCTAGCTCTAAATTCTAAAAGACAATGATCTTCAAAAGAAGAAGAATCATTTTTTTTTTTGGAATCTATAAGTATATACAAGTAATCATTTTTAAAACTTTTACAACTCCTAGGAGGTTTTATGTTTGAGTTGGTTAGATTTGAGTTTATTTGTCTATTATATTTTAAAACGCCAAAGGATGTTTTAATTTTAACTTTTGTTTTAATATTTAATTCATTTATTAAAAGGATTTTATTTTAAAGGGTTGAAATGATTTAAATTTAAGTTATAAGGAATCATGATAATTAGTAACCCAAAGTGAAGTATGGGATTAATAATCATCAAATTCTAAGTCTCAAAATTGTAATGCATTCATTCCTCTATATATGATAAAATGATTGAATAGAGTCATTTGAGTTTTATTTATTATTTTATTTAATAATTTATTTTTCATTATTTTAATGTATATTTTAACCAAATACTTCAAGTTTCTTTTAAGTGTTCAATCAACACATCCTAGGCCTAACAGCCTAATGCATTTGTGCCCTTCCTTAACAATCAAGCATATGCATAAAACCCTTGAATTTTAATTAAATATTTATTAATGAATTGATTTTTTTAAATTTAATTGAAGTTGTTTAATTTCATTAGATTGAAGTTTACATAATTAATTATTTAATTTGATATAATTTTGATGATTTAATTTGTTTATATTTTCTTTGATTTTTATTTTTTTTCATTTAAATTTAAAATTCTTTTATTTTTTCAAATTTTTAATTAATTTTATTTTTATTTTTTAATTTTTTATTTAATTTTTGATGATTTTAATTTGATTTATTTAAAGTTTATTTAATTTTACTAAATTTATTTTATTTATTAAATTTTCTTTCTTATAGAAGGAAATTGACATGTGTAATCGATTGATCAATTAGTCTCAAATGATCAAGTAATTGATGTCCTTGGTTAGGGATAGCCTAAAGACCGATCACTAAAAAATTTGGAGCGAATTGGATCAAAGATTGATTTTATATGATTTTATTTAATTAAATTTTATTTAAGGGTTAATATTTAATTAATATTATTTAATTAAATTAGATAGAGCTTTTATTTTTTCTTGATTGTACTTTAATTTTGTGATCCAATATAATTTTTTTAAATTTTAAAAATTTATATTTAATTATTTATGAATTTTAGAAATTTCAGTATCAAAATAGGGGCATATTTAGTGTTTGTGATTTAAGCAACTTCATGAACCCTAATTAAAGTAAAATTAAATTTTAGGATTTATAATGTCACTAAGTGTGCTATGTTTTAGTTTCATCCATATTGGAGTTGAAATGAAGTCCTTAGAAATTTTTTTAAGCTGGCGAAACACAACCTTAGGTGATTTACCTAGGTATCTCTAATATTGATTTAGGTTTGCAATCATGTGTCATGTACCCTTGCACAAGAGTAAACAATCCACATAAGAAACTAAACCTATTTCTATATGGATTGACCCACATGAATTTCCAAATATGTAGTTCAAAATGTGACTATACACTTAAAATTCAAGTCATAGAAGTGGGGGCTTCAAATGTGCCTGAAAAAGTTATGGTATGCAAGGAATATACCCTAGTTTCGTTCAGTAAAATTTGAGCCCAAATGATTAAGTATTTAGGAAGTAATTAGTCAAAAATAGTGGACATTCAAGATGAAATTACTCTCTACACACTTAGTGGAATTACTTTTTTTTATTTTTAAATGAATGGTCTATGCTATCTTGTTATATAGAGCCCTCACATGCATAAAATGGTTTAGTGGATGAGTTATAATAATTTTTGGATGTTCTATAGATTTAATGACCCATTTATATTAAATTTGAATCAAATCCAGAATGGTGAGGCTAATGGGACAAAGCTTTGCACGTGGCAACACATGATTAGTAGTGTGGAAAGCTGGCGGTTAACCACTTAACCATGTCGGATTACCTCATCACCACTCAATATCACACTGGATGGAATAAATGGACAAAATGTGAAGGTTCCATCCATGATTTGGGGGCATTGGATCAAGCATTTGGAATGATGAAATCATGACCATTATAATCAAATGAAGGAAATCGAGCGTCTGTGATTTCGTCTTCCTCCTTTGATCAGTCGAGAGCATATAATTTTAGTTTGATTCAAACTCAATATAGGATGGATATTAAGCTCATAACTTGCTCACAAAGGTTCCCAGGAACAGACCAATGGTATAAAGGCTAGAGACTTCATATAAAGAGTCTTAAGCGTTATTTCAAAACCTAATCTTGGAGCTAAGGTTAAAGTTTTACCTATATAAGAAGGGTCTCAGAGGGGATTCTTGGGCTTATTTATCTTTTTGTATGCTAAGGAATAGGGTTGCTAAAGGATTTAAGGCTGGAGGATGTCTAGGTTGAGAGTTTGAATGACAAGGATAGAGTTAGTTTTGATCAGTTGTGTAACTCACTGCCAAAAAGCTTCAAATGGCTAGAAAATGTTACAAAGTGTAGTGAATGCTCTAGAATACTAAAATGAAATGAAAAAACCACTCAGGGAAGCACATGGTAAGGAAAAATCTTTAATTCAAGTGTTAACCTAATTTACCCTGTTCCAACTATTACAAGCCAAATCAATGGATGGGATTGATAAGACTACTCCTTATATGACTGCCAAGTGGCAAAGCTTGTTAGGAAGTATTCTCTAAGTAGGGAGGTGGGTTCAGGAGATAAAAATTTCTTGTGGTCCTTTTCCAATGAAAGGACCACTTGGGTCGAGTCTAGGCTAAACTATTATGTGGGCTGGTTTAAGAGCTATCTAGGAAGATTCTAGAATTAGTTTGAAAAGCCCAAGTTGGCATGCATGGACTAGATGCATGAGTTTGTAAGTGGTTGAACATTTAATCATGTGAGTTTGACTGATTTGACTTGTGAAGGCTAGTCAAACTAACTAGAATGGACCTTAGAGGAGCTTTAGGTGCTATTTGGGTCAAGTCATATGGGTTTGGAGCAATGTAGTTGGTGTTTGATAAGGGAAACCATATATGCATGGGTTTGACCAACTTATGTGAGTTGACTAAGTCAACTTACCATAAATTAACTAGCGGATGCCTTAGGCACATTTAGGAGGTCAATTAGATTGGGCTTGAGCAATGAATAGAGTTTAATTATTCATGTGTAGGAGTTTGATCAAACAGATACTAGTTTGACCAATCTTAGGTTGGGTTAATAAGGTCAACCTTTGACCAGGGCACGTAAAACAACTATGTCCAAACCATGAGGAGCTTTGTTTAATTTGATTTGGTGAAATTTATTGAAGAGATGAAGTTTGTAATAGTTAAATGTGGAAGTTTAATAAATTGAGATAGCTTGGGCTAGCTCAATCAGGTCAAATGGGCCAACTTCTAGCTTAAGGAGTGAGGGTTAATGAGTTTAGTATATAGAGATCCTATGTGGATGCTCAAGCAAGGTCTGAAATCAAAGAGCCATGAAGATTGCAGCCCACTAGGCATGTTTAGTATGAATCAGGGTTTTGAATTGGATCAAGGGAGTTTGAATTTTGTTTAAGGATCTTGGGGTTCAATGGCAAGATCTTGGGCATCTAGAATAGTCATCAGATTCAAAGCAAGATGACAATTTAGAGATTTAGGGCTTCAATTACCTTAGGAAGAAATGAGGTCAACATAGCCTTTTAGGATTGAGTTGACAAAGTTTTTTCATAAAGAAAAGTAAAATTAAGAAAATTTTCAATATGATTATTTAATCAAAAATAAAAAATCAAAGCTTGATAATGTTAATAAAATTAATAAGCCATCTTATTAACTTTATATTAATATTTATAGGACGTACCATTAATGATTATATAAATTTTTAAGGATTGGCTTTAATGATAGCTTAGGCTAGTAATATCGACATCCCTAAATAAATCCTTAAGAAGATTTAAAAATAATCCTCATCCATGAATTTCATTTTATATGCAATGATTCAATCAAAGTTCACTCTAGTAATTGCTCCATTGAATAATATATAGTCTCCCATATATATAGTCCTACATATTATGTTTATATGCATGTCACTTATAACGCCATAGGGTTTCATTTATTATAACATGGATTTTCCAATACACATCTCAAATATTCCAATGAAATTTAGTACTATACTACATGTTCTACCTATTATATAGGATATTATAATTTATCTAGTAGTCAAATTAGATATGCTTTTTTAGTATTGCCTAGTTTTAACATATTAGTTTACCCGCTAAATTCCCAGATGAGGTCGTATACTAATAACATATCTATATTCTAGCATTTTGATATGATATTTGGCCCTATAAATTCTGATGATAATAAAAAAAGTCATCCAATGTTCGAGTACTTCTCTTGCTCCATTTACACGATTCACACCACTGATGATAACAATGATGATGAAGAGGAAGAATAGCATACTCTTATAATTTCTGTTTTCTTCAAAACATAAATATTGGTTTTCATTAGATATTAAACAAATTTTAGTTTTAAACTTAAAATCAAAATATCATAACTTCTTCTTCATCAAGTTCAAAAGAAGTAATCAAATTTGAGAACTAGATATTGATATTTAGAATAAAAAAAAGAACCATAATGATAACCTATCTCGCCAAAAGACCCTTGGCTTTATGACCTTACACCTATAATTTGTTGACTTTGAAATTGAAGCCAATATTTAGCTTATTGATGCAAAACATCAATTCATTCTTTCCTAAGATGACCATGGCTACATGATTATGAGATGGTGCCTTCCACTTTACACTATTGTATCAAATATACTCGAGGAAGCATAGAGTTCTCTATCTTGGATGATCTATAGAATTTTTCTATGAATGTGATCAACATTTACTATGATGTTGAATATTTTATACTAAAAAAGAATTCTATTCACTTGACTACTCTTCTTCATAATTTGAACTACACATATCCTTTTCCACCTTCAATGTTATTCTCTTTGAAAGAAGGAGACATAATGGCTCTATGGCAAAGAGGTTGAGGTTCTTCATATCCAAAACCAAAAAAGGAAGGAAGATAATTTTCCTAATCTTTTGGGTAAAACTACATTTCATTATAATTAACCTATTGGTATTAATGAGGAGATCAATCTATTTAATAATGAGAACACCTCTTACGAAGCTTCATAGCTCTGAAATACACAACAAGGGAGCAATTCACGTAATGATATCCTACTAAATTTTGTTACTTTTACAAATTTTCAAGCTCCTTGCTTTAGCAAACAACATTGATCAAATATTAAGTGAAAATTAACTAGTATTTATTTGTCTTAAATTCTCATAAAAATATTATTTTTAGTTGATGTTTTGTAGGAAAAATTTAGGAAATGGAGAAAAATTCATAAGTATTAGACTAGCACCCCAGCTCTGGAAAAATTAGCACAGTAGCATTATCAATGCCCCAGCACCACAATAGGGCATTACAACATCAGAGCCTCAGGAAAAATGTCATTTAATTCAATGCCCAAGTTGAACAAATTTTAGTGTTATAGTGCTTCACAACACTACAACATTAGCATCACGTACTAAAGTTTAAGGAATTTGAGCATCAAAGCAGTGAATTACATAATGTTGTAGCTCTGAATTACACATTTAAGCACTAAAATGCTCAACTTTTGGATTATTGTGACAGATCAGTAAACAAAATGTAGAGCTACATAGAATCAGACAAATGATTTGCCGGTTAAACCAATAGCCGCATCAAATCATTCCAGCGATAAAACTAAGCCTACTTAGCAACATCGAGGTGCTAGTTTTTATTACAATGCCACAACACCATCATGTCAAGCATTGCAGTGCCTGTGTCTATTTATATACTTAATATAAATAGTTTTTCAATTTTTTTGTGGGGTTTAATCATTTTAGAGAGTTCTGAGTGCTTAAGTATAATGCCACCTTAGAGTCAAGTATAAGGGGGACTAGAGGATAGAATGATGTAGTAATTAGAGTGTTTTTCCTACCTTATAGTGAGAAAAAAAGCAATTAAAAAAGATAGGAGTGTGTAGAATGAAATTATACTATCCTAGTGATAACTACTCATACTTTCTCCTTGTACTATCTTTTTGGAGCAATCAATGAAATCTATTTTATTTTATTTTAATTCAATGGCCCAGCTAAAACTCCTAGTTTTGGGCTAATTATGTGAAGCCTTAGTAATTACTAAAATAAACTCTATTGCTTTAATGAATTAATGGATATTTTTAATATCTATTATTCTAAATTTAATCTATACAATGGCTATGTATAGAGTTAATTGTTGACCTCATTTTTGTATGAGGTCAGTAGGACCAATCCAGATCTTAGGAGTTTTCCAATCCTTAGGATCAATCCTTACTCTATGATCAATATGATCCTAGATCAATCCAGTTTCAAATCAATCCTGACCCCAGATCAACACAACTTAAAACCAATCTAAACTCTAGGATCTCCCTAGATTTCAATCCCTAGGATCTGCTCTAGACCCTAGGATCTCTTCAATTTAATCCTGACCCTAGGATCAATCTGATCTTAGATTAATCCAAACTTTCAATCAATTCAGATTTCAAATCCATTTTGATTTCAAACCCATTTAAGCTTCAAATCAAATTCAACATTAAGCCAATCCAGATTTATTTAATTTCTAGATCATCCTAGACCTTAGATCCTAGGATTTCTAAACTTTATGATTCTCCTAGATTTCTAACCCTAGGATCTACCCAGACTCTAGATCAGTTTTGGTCTTAGGATTCTCCTAGACCTCAGATCTATCTAGACCCTAGGATCTTCCTAGAATCTAGACTTTAGGATCTATTCTAAATCCTAAGAACCTTCTAGATCCCAAACCTTAGGGTTTCCTAGACTCTAGGAGCTTCCTAAACTTCAGTCCCTAAGATCTACTCTGGACCCTAGGATTTCCCTAGATCAATTAAGGTCTTAGGATTCTCTTAGACCTTAGATCTATCCAGACCTCAAATCTATTCAAACTCTAGACCAACCCAGACTTTAAATCAATCTATTTAAGACTCAAATCAATCCAGAGTTCAAGTCAATTCAAACCCTTGACCAATCCTGACCTTTAAACTATTCAAATCCAGCTGTCATAACCTCTGACTTGGCTTTAACCCTATTTAATCATCTACAATCACTTAAATGATTCTAAATGATTTATATAGTTCAAACCCCATCACTCAAAATCAAAACCCAGCTCAAAACCAGAAATCCAGATCAAATTTCAAGGCCAAAGGTCTAAGTCCTGAAAGCCTTTTCCAGTAAATCTTTGAATATTTCAAAACCCTATCAAATGACCTCTGATTCAAGGTCTCTCAGTTCCACACTGATATGACATGTCTCTAGAGATAACCCTCCAAATCTGAGCTCATTCTGAGGTCTCTAACCCCAGAAACTGAATTGAAATCCAAAGGCTGTAAAACCTTCAAATATTTACAGTCTATGCCACTGGACCTTCCACCAAGTGGATTTTGATCTTGGATCTTTCTTGAAAGCTCCAAATCACTTCCATACCCTTGATTATGACCCATTAAGCATTAAACTGCATTTTGTTGGACTCAATTTGACCCCTAGTTGACCAGGGGTCAAAATGACCAAAATACCCCTATGGGGTATAAATGGTCATTTGAACCAAATGAGCTCCAAATCAAATGCAATCACTTCCAAAAAGTTTCAAATATCAAACCAAACCTGTTGGACCCACTTCCAGCCCCTGGGTCAACCTGGTTGACCAAGTTAACCTAGTTTGGCCAAATAGGCCTTTATAGGTCCAAATAGGTCATTTTGACCAAATGACCTCCTCCGACCTTGGGACCACCTCCATTGGTCTCAAAATGTCATTTCAAATCTGTTGAGCCCATTTCTAGACCCTGGACCCACCTGGTTTACCAAGTCAACCAGGGTTGACCTAAAAGGCCCATTAAGGGCCCAAACAGGTCATTTTGACCAAACAACCTCTCCAGACCTTGAGACCACCACCAGTAGACTCAAAATGTCATTCTGAACTGATTGGACCTAATCCCTGACCCTGGGTCAACTTGGTTGACCAAGTCAACTCAGTTGACCCATTAGGCCCATTAAGGGCCTAAATAGGTCATTTGATCTAGATGACCATTCTAGACCTCGAAACCACTTCTACCAGACTTCAAATAACATCTGAGATTGATCCAGCCCAAACCCTGGCCCTGGGTCAACCTGGTTGACCAAGTCAACCTAGGTTGACCACTTCAACCCTTAAGCTTTCATATTTTAAATTAAAGCTCCAGATTAACTTCAAACCCATTCAAACTTCTCTGATTATGTCCCTTAGTGATTCAGATTTGATTAGACCTTTGATTTTTTTTTTTTAGTTGACTTGGTCAACTAGACCCAAACCTAGTCAACTTAGGTTAACTTGGTTCAATTTTTTTTAATCCAATCAAGACAAACTCCAAAACTCTTCAATCTTATTCAAGTGCATATTTCAAACCAAGCCAAGTCAAATCTCACTTCATTAAATCAAATCATGAGGACTTGGTCAAATCCATTTCAAACCTTCATGTTTGACTTGAATCACAATCCCTTGACTTGACATTTGTTTTTCTTTAAACCAACTCAATCAACTCAAAGTTTCTATTCCACTACCACCTCAGCATTCATCCACCCATTGACTAGTCAAACAGTCAATGGGTGGTCAAAATGATGCCCTAAAGGGTCAAGTTGTCTTAAGCATTTAACCCTTCTCAATTAAAACCATTCCAGCCATTCAAACCTATTCTAGAAGGTTCTTAAACCTTTCTTAAGCCTACATTAAGCCTTGGATTAAGCCTAAATAGAATCCTAATCAAACCCATGTGCACACAAGGACAAAGGTTGCTTTACTCCTAATGTCCTTTTGTTCTTCCATTCCCTCTGCTCCTAACTACTTTATGACACGTGGAGTTCATCTAGGGAAGCTTCCAAACTAATCAAGACCTTTCATTCAAGCACAGGACAAGTGAAGAGGGCAAGACCTCATAATAGAGATCATTCTTCCCTACACTCTCTCTCTTTAGACTAAAAACCCCCCAACAGAGCTCTCTGCTCATTCGAGCCTTCACTGACCTCTTCCTCAAATCCCAAGTTCGAATCCAGCGGTTAAAGGTTGCCACCGGTGAACTTTTCGGCCAACCGAGCCAAAGCAACGTCCAGCTTAAATATCCAACGATCGAGGGCTTTTCAGAATGCGAATTCTTCTACAAGTTGAATCGTGGACAGACAACAAATTCAGAGATAGCTTAAACGGATTAATCCGTCATTAAACTGAGGTATAATCTCTAAACCTAGGTAAAATCACTTAGAGAAAATTAACTTTTTAGAAAGTGATTTCCAAACGCTCAAAATTGCTCTCCAATATTTCTGTTCATGTAGTCAATCTATGTTTAAAATTTTATAAAATTTCATCCACTAGATTGAATGAATGAAGCAATAAACGCATTTAGGGTTTACTTCGTGGCTATTTTAAAACTGTATGAAATATTAGCCGTCGATCTTCGAATCAACGGCTGATATTCCATCTTCCCGCGATTTGACCCCGTGTGCATCAGCAGCTGGATGCTGAGATCTCTGTCTGGATCAATCTGGTCCGTTGATCCATTATTGCGGACGATCCGATGGAGGACAAGATCCGCTGACGTGGATTAATAATAGCGCGTGGGTCCCACTGCTATTTAAATCAGGTAGCAGTCATTGCGCGGCGGTGGCAATCATTGGCAATGATTGCGCCGCCGCACGATTCTGAGCTCACGAATCAGACCCCGCCACCTGTCCCACTCAGCCGCCGTGCCTTTTTAATCCAACAAATTAGGAGCCACCAGGTGTCCATTTTCGCCGCCAGGGATTAATTAAAGGTATTTTAATTGATTTAAATGTATTTTAAACCTTAAAAACTTCAAAAAATATTAAAAATTTATTTTAATTCCAAATATTTCATGTAATATAGCAAAATGCTCAGATTTTAAACCCCTTTAATTAAAAATTAAAATTAATCTAAAATATTTAATATATTTTGAATTATTTCTAATATTTAAATATTAGGTATTTTGGATAATATCTAATCATACTTAATCAAAATATCATCTAAAATTTGATTTATTATTTTAAACATTTTCAAATTTCAGATAAAAATACATTTTGAATATTTTAGAATTAAAATTCTTCAAATAATTCAAATTATTTAATTATCTATTATTTTGATTAAAATATCAAATTAAATGTTTTAAAATTTAAACTTTTATTTAAAAGTATATATATATATTTCCTTAAAATAATTAGAAGTTTATTTTAAAATATTCTAATTCAAAATCAAAAAGTTATTTTAAGGTATGTTCTAAATAACTTTTAAATAATTAAACATTTAATATCTAATTGATATTTAATTAAATATTACATTAATTATTTTTCAAAATTAATGTTTATTTTCAAATCATTTTGAGAAAAGTCAGAGAATCTCTCAAAAATATTTTTGAAATTATTTGATAATATTTTGAATTAATTTATTTTAAATTATATATACATACATATATATATATATATTTTAAAACCTATTTTTTTTAAAAAAAACTATATACATTTAAATCCCTAAGTTTTGAGAGGTTCTTTGAAATTTTAAACATAGCTTGAGCATGTGAATAGAGTTAATGGAGAATGATCCTTAATTAATGAACAATTAGTTTTGCTAATTGTCTATTAATTAAGTCTCGTAGTTAATTAAGTTCTTTTTAAGCTTGCATGTGTAGGTACACACACCACTTAGCTTTAGGACTTTCCTAGATATAGGATTTGATTGTGTTTGCATGTATGCTTATCACGTTATGTCAAGGGTTAGAGACTTTGATTTAAACCCATTTAAACTTAGTGTCATTAAGGACAATAATTAAGGATCTTAATTAGAAAACTTAGAGAAATTCTAAAAATTAGAATTCATCTCCTTATGACTTAAAACTTTGAACATTTGAACTTAGTGACACCCTCAACCTTAAGGAAAATCCCCATTGAATTTTGAAATCATTAAGCCCCTTAATTAACCTAATCAAGTTTAAACCTTAATTAAGCCCTTAAACCTTCCAGAAAATGTAATAAATCAAATTTAAATCCAGAAATTACAAATAATACCTCAAACTGACCAGAATTGAACGCTTAAACAACGAAAAATAAAAGCCCCTTGACTGGACTTCAATATTAAGTTTAATTTAAGTTTAATTGAGATTCAATATTTAATTAAATTAATTAATTAATAATAATTAAAAATTCCAAAAATTTCTCAAACACTTAGAGATCACTCCTTAGGTCATTCCTGACCTTTGGAGTTATTTTCAAGAAGTTTGGAGATCATTTGGATCCAAATCACAAAAAGGGTCTCTAATTAAATAATTTAAATAATTCATTAAATACTCAAAACTTCAAAAATTCATAACTAATTAAAATGAACTCCAAATTGAGGAAACTTAAAGGCATTCAACTCATCTTAAGGTCTAATATTTATCAAAAATATCAAAATTCCAGAAATCAATCAAATTTGAAAAACTCAACTTTTGGTCAAACCTAGTCCAAATTTAAGTCAAAACTTCAAACCTTCATAATAAAATATAAAAAATCCAATTTCAGCGTACTTACTGTCTAACTGATCGTATTAAGGTCTAATATTTTAATAAAATATTAATAGTCTATAAAACACTTTAAATCAAAAAGTCAACTTTTGACCCTTGAATTAAATCATTAAAATAATCCAGAAAATTTCAAAATTCAATAAATCATTCAAAATTCCAGAAAACATCAACTTAACTTTAAAATCAGCAACCAACCAATCTTAATTAAAATTTATCAACTCTCAAATATTAATTAAACTTAAATCACTTAGTTATACCGGGTACCACTAGGTAACCCAGGCCTACGAGGCTATTAAATTAGCCCCAAAGAAGGTGAAATAAACTTCACGGCCTCGGTGAGCAACAATGGTGGTACCCCATAAATAATTAAAATCAAGTTTAAAATCAATTTCAAATCATTAAAATTTAAATTTAAATTAAATCTCCCTCAAGCCTTTCAACCAACCAGAACTTTAAACAACTTCAATCAAATGCCTATTTAGGATATATCAAAGCTACA
The DNA here is from genome assembly GCA_019925795.1 of Dendrobium chrysotoxum. NCBI lineage: Eukaryota > Viridiplantae > Streptophyta > Magnoliopsida > Asparagales > Orchidaceae > Dendrobium > Dendrobium chrysotoxum. The sequence continues at coordinate 24,956,915 of CM034301.1, read as the reverse complement.
CAGCCTACCTCACACACTTTAGATGGTTTGCTAGGACAACCAACTCTAGTCTTAGGCTAGGCCGGTGTTTACTTTTCTGCTACTTGCGTGTGCCGGGTTTTTCGTGGTTTTCATTGCATGTTGGTTGCCAGATTAAAGTAATTAATGTTGATGTGATTGTTTATTTATTTACTGCACTCTGCGATGTGATTGATTATACGTTAGACCTACCCTTAGGTTAGGAACGATTTATACTAATTCAATCTTATGCAGGTGGCCATGCTCTTGCAGGGCATAAATTAAAGGGGGCAAAAATCATAAATATTAAATTACACAGGTGCTCCAGAAATTTGCTTAAGTCCCCCTTTAAATCAAAAAGAGCATGGCCAAGTGTGGCTGTGATTGAGCATTTTTAAATTTTAATATATAACTGCTTGGGATGTTTAAATATAACTATTGATTATTAGGATAACCCTGCAGGTTGTTGAGTCTAGATTTTTAAATTTTTATTGATGTAATTTGAGATGATATTTGAGTTGTAAATTTAAAGTGATTTGAGATTGAGATGTTTAAACATCCAATTTGGAATCCAAAGAGGAAGGAACATCCCTTAGGGGAGAGTTCCTATCCATTTGGAGATCCAAATCAGGATGAAGTTCAAATATCCGAAGAGAAAAGATAACACCCCTATTCATGGGGAGTTTTTTTTCATTTGGATATCCAGACCCGACGATCCAAGGAGTTCTAAGAAGACGAAGAAGTGAAGAATGAGAAGAATCTCAAATCTCAAAGTCACTTGTGTCTTAGGATTAGAATCCGGGTTGTAGTCAGTGGTACCCGGCCACTTTACTTTCCTGCAGACCCTGGGTTGTATAATTAAGTGGCACTTGCGACATGGACTTTCAGTTTGAGCATTTATTTAATTAATTTAATTATTTGATTGATTTGATTACTTGATGTTTATTGTGATTAAGGATTTGCATTCTTTTAGTAGTTTTTTGGCGCTTATTGCATGTCGTATTTGATTTAGCCTGAAACCCAATCGGAGGCTCGTGAGGGTACGGTCATAAACTTTTTCTATTTAAACAAAATTAAAAATTTTAAGCTCAGATAGAAACTTTAATGCTCTTAAGAAGTAAGCCCAGACTCGCCGGGGGTTTTTCATGCATTCATATTGACTTTTCTCATCCGTGTTAGGCACCTCCCCGCCTGCGGGTTTTGGCAGCCCACCTGACCTATTAGAGTGCAGTTCTGTCCAAGGGGATGTTGTGCAATCTCTAGGATAAAACCTATTTTTTAAGCCTGATTTTAAAATTGCTTCATTTTGATTTAAGCATTTCATCGAGTCAACTAGCATGCATCGCATTAGTAACAAATTAAAATTGAGTCTAATTCTTAATTGTATTTTTATTCAGACATTTCATCGAACATATGTTAAGGGGTCAATTAGGATTTACTCTAGATGTCGACCCCAACTCCTCAAACTCAATCTTAAATAACATCCTTAACCACTCTTTCATCAAGACTTTGACTCATGGTTTTTAAAAGCGTTTAGGTGGTTTAGCTGGCTCCCCAATCCAGGCCGGGGTAAGTCCAGATTGCATTGCATTAGTTAGGTTCCGGATCACTGATTCTCAGTACCCATTTTAGACTTAGGTTCTGAGGCAAATGTTCAATCCTAAGACCTCAATCTTCCGGGAATCTAATTCCCACTTTCTAATAAAATTAACCACTCAAACTTAAATCTCTTTCCATCGAATTCTAGCTCAACACTTAGGATAGTTTGAGGTGTTTTGAAGTAATTCAGAATCTCAAAATACCTCCTACTCTTCTTCCTTTGACTCTAGAAATAAGTGTTCAACATTGAACCAATCTCACTTGAAAATTCAAGTCCTTAACCTTTTTTGATATCGATCATTGAATTCTTAAATAAAATTCATATCGTTATTTTAATCGAGAGTATTCGTAGGAAATTTTCTGGTTTCCTACGATGTAATTAACTACGAGGGCTTGCACTCGTAGGAGATTTAGAAACCCAGATCAGATTTCAAAATCAAACTTTTTCAAAACTTTGATTAATTATCTTTGGGAAATTTAAACCTGACGATCATTATCGTCATATTTAAACTATCGATAGTGATTGTTATCTTCTTTCTTCGGATAGATATATCAATTATAATCTTAACTTTAATTATAAAATTAATGATCTCTTATCTCAATTATTATAGTCGAACAATGGATTAAACATCATTTTGATCCTACGGGATCATATATTGTTTCTCCTTGAGTTTGATTATAATAATCACGATAAATTTAAAGATTTGTAATCTAAACCTATTAGAGAATGATATGATCATCTTTTGAGGTGATATATCATTCATAATAAGTGTTCGATTATAAAATTTAAATTCCAGAAATTAAATATTTCCCAAAGAAAATTAAACCCTCTTTTCAAAACCATATATATTTTTAATCAAACATTAATCTATACAAGGGTTTGTGTATCCTATCTCTGATAATGCTTGGGTGAGTCCTATTTATTATATTCCTAAAAAGGGTGTTTTGACTGTAATATTCAATAAACATAACGAACTTACTCCCAATAAGATAACCACTAGTTGGGTAATTTATATAAATAATAAATAGTTGAATAATGCCAGTAGAAAAGATTATTTTCCTTTTCCTTTTCTTGAGAAGAATATTTCTTGATGGATATTTAGGGTATCACCAGATTCTTAAAGCATCTAAGGGCTAGGAAAAAAACCACCTTCACCAGTCCCTTTGGGATATTTTCCTTTAGAAGAATGCCTTTTAGTCTGTTTCATACTCCTGCTACTTTTTAAAGATGTATGATATCCATTTTTCATATTTAATTAAGTACGAAATTAAATCTTTATGGTTTATTTTTAGCATTATTTTTTTTATTGTTACCTTGATCATTTAACCAATATGCTTAAAAGATGCATTGAAACAAATTTAGTACTAAATTTGGAAATGTGTTAATTTATAGTCACGGAAGGGATTGTTCTAGGGCACAAGATGTCAAAGATAGGGTTAGAAGTGGGTAGGGACAAGATTTAAGTTATAGAAAATTTGCCACCTCCCACTTCTGCTAAATGCATTAGAAGTTTTCTTAGACATGCAGGATTTTATAGGAGATTTACAAAGATCTTTTTCCAAAATCTCTAAGCCATTATTTCATTTACTAAAAAAAGAAGCTCCTTTTGTTTTTTGACACTACATGTCTTAATGCTCGTAAAACTTTGAATTTGCGTTAAATCATGGCACATATAATTATTGCATCTAATTGGTCTTTTCCTTTAATAGTTATGTGTAATGCAACTGATTTTGCTATAGGTGTTATTCTTGCCAAAAGAAAAAGAAAAAAAGTGAGTATGAAATAGAACCTATATTAAAGAATGTCATGATTCACATTATGGAGGGCATTTTGGAGGATATAAAATTGCTTCTAAGATTCTCCAATCTGGATTTTATTGGCCCACCTTATTTAATGATGTAAATTTGTATGTTAAAAAATTTGATTAATGTCAAAGAGTGGGAAACATTACTAGAAGAAATGAAATGCCCTTAAGTTATATTTTGAAGGTACAGATGGTTGATGTTTGGGGATTAGATTTAATGGGTCTATTCATGCATTCCCATAGATTTCAATACATTTTGATTGTTGTTGACTATGTATCCAAATGGATAGAAGGAGTGGCAATCCCTAAAGCTAATGCTTAAGCACTACTTAAACTCTTTAAGCAAAATAGTTTTCTAGATTTGGAATGCCTAAATTTTTAATTTGTGATGAGGGAAGTCACTTTTGCAATAAAAGAGTTGAAGCAATATTCTTTAGTATCAAGCATAGGATTGCAAAAGCATATCATACCAAAACTAGTGATCAAGGTAAAATTAGTAAAAAGGAGATTAAAAGATTTTTTGAGAAAATTGAAAGTTCTAATAAGAAAGATTGGGAAATAAAATTAGATGATGCATTATGGGCCTATAGAATTTCTTTTAAAACACTAATTAGAATATCTTCCTATCTCTTAGTCTTTGAAGAAGCTTGCCACCTGCCCTTGGAATAGAAATAAGGAATTTTGGGCAGTTAAGGAGGAAAATTTTAATCTCAAAGAATAAAAAGAAAAAAAAGGCTAATTCAATTGAATGAGTTGGAGGAAATAAAAATGAAGCTGATGAAAATGCTAAGATTTACAAAGATAAAATAAAAAGACAGCATGATCTTAAGCTCCTTAAGAATGAATTTACCCCTGAACAAAAGGTATTATTATTTAATTCAAGATTAAAATTATTTTTTTAAGAAAACTTAAGTTCAGGTGGTCGGGACCATTCATTGTTACTAAGGTAATTTATTATCTTTTAAAGTAAATGGTAGAAGGTTAATGCCTTATTTAGGAGGAGACATAGATCATTTCAGAAATATAACTTAGTTAGCTTATCCTTAAACGAAGTAGTTGGCATGGTCTCGTTGAAGACTTAAAACTTAGCATTGCTTGGGAGGAAACCCAAATCTATTGATGTTAGATCTTAGTTTTATTGTTTGAATTTTTATTTGTTTGTGTATTTCTATTATTTCTTTTTCAAAGTATAAAAAATATTATATGTGTGTTAAATTTGAGTTACTAAGTATGGTTATGAATAAAATAATTTCATGTTAATTTTTTGAGAATTTACATAAGTTATAAATTTAATCTTGTGCCATAGTGTCGGGTCTTAGAGCATTATAGCGTTTACTTTCCAAGCATTGTAGCATCTAAATTAGGCACCGCCGCACTAAAGTCTCAGGAAAATTGGCATTGTAAAAGGTTGCAGTGCCATTTAATTAAGCGCCACAGTGCTACTTCCACTAATGCAGTACTATAGCGCTAATACATGTAGCGCCACGCGCCAAACTATATGTGTTATAGCAATGACACAATGTATTTAATACTATTGTATGGCATAACTTCTTTCATTATGAATCTTTATGCAAGTGAAATCCATAATTAGTAGTTATAAGGCCATTGTGGTGGTCTTTTTGAGCATCACAACTCTCTCAAGTGTCAAACACCACAGTGGTTCCCTGGTCAAAAAACTGTCGGGTCCATTTTTTACTCTTATGTTGTAGCACCACATATCCTTCACGCAAGGTGCCACTATCAGCCTACATGTTTTTCATTTAGCAGTTTACTACTGTCGCAGCATTACTATTTGTAGCATCATAGCACTCATTGAGTTTATATATAGGAATGGTCAGTTTTTTTTTTCATTTTCACTGAGCTCTGTTTGTGTGTGTGTGTGTGTGCGTGCGTGTGTGTGTCATTTCATATGTCTCTGCATTTTTTTTTCCTTCAATCCTCTTAGTTTTCTATGGATCCTAAGGTTATAGGTAACAAGAAGAGAGCACCATCCTCTTTTGATAGGAGGAGATTTATTGATAGGAGGAGAATTATTTAAAAGTTAGAAGTTATATCCTGAGAGAGGTTTTCTAAACCCTTGTGAGGCAGTGATGTAGATTATTGTGAATTAGGGTTGGGAAAAATGTGTGAGGAGCCAAGTGCATGTGTATTGAATATAGTGAGAAATTTTTTTGCTAATGCTAATGAATCCCAAAGCAACTAATTCTTGTAAGAGGGAAGTGGGTACCATTTGAATCCTAGAGTATTAGTTGTGTTTATAACCTTAGGAATGTGAAGTTTGATGTCAGTAACCCCTTTAATTTAGTGTCCTTTGATCTTCAAGAGTTGTTAGGAGTTTTGTGTGAGCATAGAAGTGGAGCTGTCTTGAAATATAGGGATGGGAAGGTGATTATTTTTTTTGTATCTTATTTAACCCAATTATTAAATGCATTGCATTATTTTATTTCTGCTTACATTTTTTCAAGCAAAAATATTAGTGAGGTGATTAAGAATAGAGCCTTTTTGAATTATACCATTCAGGTTGGTCACTCTAATAACGTGGGAAAGCTTTTTATTCTTCCTTGATTTACATCATTAGGGGTACTATGTCTATTGGATTAGGTCATCCCTCTCATATCTATTGGATTTGTATTGTTGCTGGTGTGAGAGGTGATTTTGGTGAGGAGAAACTATTTCCCATTCCTGCTCTAACTAAGATGGAAATAGAATCTTTAAGAAGAAATGAGATGAGGAAGGAGAACATCGTGAGCCTAGGATAGCCAATTAGCCCAGTCGTAGTATGATGAGTGTAAGAACCCCAAAATCATTAGGAGAGCAAGTGAAATAATTGAGGATACAATTTGTGAAGAGAGTAGGGAATGGCAGGCCCATTTTTTAGATATGCGGGAGAATGATTACCACTAGACTTTTGAGTTCAATTAAGCATTAGTGGGCATGTTTAGGAGGAGCCCATTTGTTAAAATTGTCATTAAAAATTCTAAATGGAAAGACAGGTTATTTTATTTTTAATATCTAGTTGTGTTATTCTTGTTAATTGTGTATGCTATTTTATTATTATTATAATTTTTATTGTTATATAGTTAAAATTTTCATTTATATAAAATTCCCTACATTGCCTAACCTTTGATATTATCATCTCCATACTGCTTGCACTTTGATAGCTAACTTAGCCAAATTAAAAATTGTCATTAAAAATTATTTTAAATTAAGAATAATGCAAACCCTAGTTGCTAAATTAAATAAACAAAAAAGGTTTTATTTTGGCTTCCAAGTGTCAATGCTGCTACCATATGGAGAATACGCACCAGGTCTTTATTGCTGGACCTATTGCTATTAAAACTTGGGTTTATTTTGATGATTTGTTTTAATTGAACTATTTTAATGCTCATTTATCCCTTAAGTCTATGCTTAATTCCTAGTTCATGAACTCTAAAGGGCACATCAGAAATGTTATTCCTTCTCTCATCTTATGGTACTTATGGTTGGAGAGGAATAATTCTATTTTTAATGGTGTTAGGATGAATCATCATAACGTTATTTAGAAGGTGAAGGATAAGATTTTGTCTCTTATTTTTGTTAAACTGCTTTCTTTGAAGAATTTTAAAAACTATTTTTTTGTTTGGACTGCTTTAGGCCTTACTTTGGAGGGTGATCCTATTGCTTTAAAGGATAATTTTATTTATTGGACCAAACCCCCCATAAATTTTTTAAGTTGAATGGGGATGGTGTTAGCAGTGGTTCTTCTATGGGATGTGGTGGAGCTATCAGAGACAGTAATGGTAGTCTTATTATGGCTTTTGCTGGTCCTTTATAGAATGGTAATACTTTTGTTGTCACCACCATGGCTATTCTTTATGGTCTTAAGCTATGTATTTCTCTTTATTTAACTAATATTATTATTGAGGTTAATTCTGATTATAATTTCCAATTCTTATATATTGCTGATGATATGTGCTGCTTTCCTGATCTATTTTATCAAGTTAGGGAAATTAAAAATCTATTGATTTTTCTGAATGTCTCGTTTTATCATATTTGTAAGGAGGGTAATGCGTGTGCTTCTTGGCTTGCTAATTGGGGGTGTAATCTCAATTGTTTTTTTGATGTTATTTGGTCTACCATTCTGGTGGCTCTTAAAGGTATTCTTTGACTTAATGCCCTTGGTCTTCCCTATGTTAGAATTTAAGTTTGTTGTTTGGGTGTTTTATTCTTCTTTTCTAGTCTTTGGGCTTTTGTGGTTGTCCTGGCAATTGTGGTGGGGTTTGAGGTGGCTTCACTTTGGTTTGGCTGGTTTTAAGTGTTCTCGATCTGCTTTGGTTCCCTTGACTTATCTACTAGTGGTTGGTGTTGTTTATGGTATTTCTTAGGTTGTTGGGAGCCATTACTTTAACAGCTGGAGTTTCTATTGGGTTGCTGATTTGGTTCCTCTTGGGTTGGATGGTTTTTTGATCTTTTTCTAGTCTTTATATTGCATTGTTTTCATGGTCATCTAGTATGGTGGTTTCTTGTGCTAGCAAGTGAGTTATTCCAAGCGGGGTTTATTTCCCATTTGTTGGTTTCAGTGGTGCTCTATGCTTGTTTCCTTTCTCTTCCATTACTATTTTCTGCTCTTGCCAAATTACTGCTAGCATTTCTCTATGGCCTTCATTTTAGTTGTTGTCTTGGTGGATTTTGGCTTGAGCTATGATGGCACAGGGTATGTAGCTGATGGTTTATCCCAATGTTGCTCTCCTACCTTCAAGTTGTTAATTTGGCTGGCTGGGGGTATCCGTGGGAGTTTGGCTGGGTTTTGGGGCTATCTTGGTTCGGATATCAGAGTGGAGGTTACCTGGATGATTTTGTTTCTCTCCTATGGTCTTTGGAATTTTATTTGGTTTCTGGATTATATGTTCTTGTTGAATAGCTTGGGGCTTAATTTCTAGCTAGGTGTTGGTAATAACCTGCAGGTTTTGTACTGCTACTCTTTGGGGCATTTTGAGTGGGTGTTTTGGATTGCTCTTGATGGTAGGATTGAGTGGCTTGTGGATATCATTAATGAGGCTTATTGTTCTAATTCTACCTAAGCTCTATTAGTCTTCATCCTCTTTTTGGTTTAAAGTGGTGGCATGGCTTGGATCTCTTGTTAATGAAGCATAACAGACAATTTTATAGCAGCTTGTTTCTTACTTGTATATTTTATATTATGCTTTATATCTTGTTTCACAGAGTTTTGTTTTGTAGTCTTCTTCAAGTGCAGATTCAATGGATCGATATTTTGGAGGACAAAAGGGATATTTTTGGTAGGAAGACTGTGCTGAATGTTTCATTTTTTGTTTTCCTTTTTTGGGTGCTTGCATCTAGCCGCCCTAGAATGTTACTAGGTTATTTTGTAATTTTTAGTACAGGGAACCATCGGCTCATAGGTTTTCTTTTGACTTTTTTTGTAGCTCTTTCGAGGATTTGAGAGCTCAAGGTACCCTTTAAGGACCTTGTAATCAATTTTTATATTAACGCGTAGGCCCACCGAGGGTTTTATCCAAAAAAAAAAGAATAATAATTTTTAATTCGAAAATCATAACAATCAACCAAACAAAGCTTCTAAATATCTCATCTTGAACATAAAATACTAAACACTTAAGTATTGACTAATGGTTTCAAGATTGAATAATTAAGTTTTAAAAAAGGGTGTATGTAGATTAAGTTATGAAAATCATTATAAACTCCATTATAGAATTAGTGAGCTTATAACAATCCTGACATTAATTCAATTTAGTATTTTTTGGAGGAAGAAGGAAATCAGGTATTCAAAATCATTACTATAGTACTAGAATATGTTTAAAAGAAGAAACTCATGAAAAAACAAGCAAATCAAAAGAAAGAAGGGAAAAGAAAAATTATTACTTCATCAAAAATAATTATCTAATGTAGTCACATTCCTAAAAGAACTCTAATACTTTAATTAAATAGGGGAGTGTAAGTAAACAAATACATATAAAGGGTTCCAAATAAATTTCTAATTTAACTAAAGGCATAAACAATTTCTAAATGAAATATTACTTAACTCTAAAATCAATAGTCAACAATGCACTTACAGTTGCAATAGATGAGTTCAATTTTAATATTAACAAGGATAATTTATTAGGATAATTAATTATGATTATTTAAATTAAAATTATAATACTTTGTTTATTCCAATTTACGTCTAAAAGGTAGTGTATTTTCATATATTTTAGTTAACTTTAAATTACCAAATTTTTATTTTGGCTAATGAAGCTTATCAATAGGTGAATACACTATTGCTTGAGGAGAAGCAAGAGCATAAGCAGGGGAAAATTTACTAAGTGAAAATTATGTAGTATTTTATTATCTTAAATTCTAATAAAAATATTATTTCTAGTTAATATTGTGCAAGAAAAACTCAGGAAATGGAGAAAATTTTATAAGTATTGAACTAGTGCTGTAATGCTGGAACTATCAGCACCGCAGTGTTATCAACACCCCAACGCCAGACCAGGATATTACAATGTCACAGCCATAGGAAAAATATCATTTAATTTAGCATCCTAGTGGACAAAAAGGTAACTATTGTAGCCCTTTATAGTGTCGCAGCACCAAAAATTAGTATCACAGCCCTAGAGTCCCTAGAGTCTTGGTAATTTGAGCCTTGGAGCACTGAACTACATAATGTCATAACGCTGGATTACACATTCAAGCACTGCAGCACTCATCTTTTAGATCACCAAGGAGAATCTATTGATGAAATGAGAAGCTACGCTAAATCAATGAAATGATGCATCGATTTAGCCAATGTCCACGCTGGATTATTCTAGCAGTGCAGCGGAGCCTACTTAGCATCATCGAGGCATTAGTTCATATTGTAATGCCACGACGCCACCATGTCAAGCATCATAGTGCCTAAGTCCATTTATGTACTTTATCTAATTAGTTTTTTAATCTTTTTATATGGGGATTCTATCATTTAAGTGAGTCATGAGTGCTTAAGTGTAGTGCCATGTAAGAGTCAAGTCTAAGAGGGACCACAGTAGAGAAATATATAGTAATTGGAGTGGTTGACCTATCTATTTTTAAGAAAGAAAATAATTAAAGAAGATAGGAGTGTGGAGAGTGAAGTAGTACTATCCTTGTGATTTTTCGTTACACTTTCTCCTTGTACTTTCTTTATGGAGAAATCAATAAAATCTATTTTATTTAATTTTAATTCCATGGCTAGCTAAAACTACTTGTTTTGGGATAATGAAGTGAAGCCTTAGTAATTACTACTATCGACTTTAGTGCTTTAATAAATGAATGGATGCTTTTAATATCTCCTATTCTTAATTTAATCTATATAATGGCCATGTGCAGAGTTAAAATATAGTTTGATATACAACCTCGGTGGATGAATATTAGAATAATTAGGAGTATTGAAATAAAACTCTTGTATGCCTAGACATATGATGTTTAGTATTCTAGAGTCTATGGAGAAATAATAACTATATAAGGGTAATAAACCTTCCTTCACTTCCATAAAAGATTGATAAAGATCTAAGGATACATAAGCTCTAATTCATAGCCAACATAGGAGAGTCTACTTTGAAAAGTTTTGGAAATTCACCGTCATTAGTCCAAAACACTTTATCTACCAATATCTTTTCTTTCTTCTACATTTCTTAATAAGGATAGAATCCAATCCTAATTTTTATTTTGTAGGATAAATCGTGTATCTAGTGTAGACAATACTAAAATAATTTCTTAGAAGAAGAACACTTCCTTGTGGGATCAACACTCTCTCATATATCTTTTATTATTTGATCGACACATGTACTTGAGTTATTTTGTGGGAATTTATTCTAAAGAAAACCTAAGAATATTTCACACACCTCTGCCTGTCCACCATCATCAAACCTTATTATTTTACTAGCCAAGCAAGCACTTAGGAGGATGCACCTTTACATTAAAATATAGGTTACTGAAGATACCAAAAAGTTAATTAATGTTTGATTAATTCATTATGATTATTATCCTATATTGGTTGCTAACATCATTCTTACTCATAAGAAGAATGAAAAAACACAAGTCAATTTTAATTTTATAAATATTTATAAATTTACTCAAATTTTTAATTTCCTTTACCAATTCTTTAGTTTATTATTGACATAACTTTCACCAACTTAATGTTCTTTTTTTATGGACAACCTATGTGGATATAATGATGGCCCTTTAATATGAATATTTTGGTACATTTAGAACTTTAATCAATACATATTATCACAAAGTTAAGCACTTTAGATTTAAAATAGTAGTGCAACATGTCAACAATAAGGACATAAATTAAGGCTCTATATCAAAATTTAGGTCAATCATCATGCATAAATATCTATACAAGTCGTTGGATGACTCATAATTCTCTTAAAATGAAGGGAGAATAATTAAGAAGCATAATTTAAGGTCCCTTAATGGGCAGGTCAGCCATGCCTATCAACGAGGTGAAAATCTTCATAAGTTGTTTGATTTCAAGACCACTCTACTTGCCTTATTAGGTCAAAAAAAAATTTCACGTAATCACAAGCTTTAAAATTTATTTTATTTCTCTTATTTTCTTCTCCATATATTAGGATAATCATCTATCAATCTAATTATATTTTATTAATTGTTTAATGTTTAGAAAATTGTATAGGCTTAGTAATGACAAATCAATAGGAGCCTGATTTATACTTATTGATTCTTTTTTTTTTTCTTATGAAAATTTCAAGTAAAATATGTTGGTGATATCATTATTGTTTGGTGATGCCAAGTAGTTGATCCTATAAGATTTTGTAAATCTTAGTTATCTTTTCTTACCCTTATTTCTCCTCTTTCTTGACATAATTTTTATCTCTCTACATAGTCTAAATACTAGCTTCCCTCAACTCCATACCCACATAAATCAATATGAGCCTGATATTGTTTTTCTCCTTATTTTGCTCTTAGGAAAACTTAACTTTTGATAACCTAGAATTTTAAGCACCAAATCCATCCAATACCTAAATTTTAATTTTACCACCAACCAGATAACCTTTCCATCACCACCCTAAGACAACACCAAACATGTTTTTTGTTTAGGCATAAAGAACTTATAGAATCTACATCACTCCCACTCAATTATCTCCCTATGATTTAAGTTTCAAGTTAAAAGCATTGCTTACTTTGAAATAGAATTATCTTTTTTTATATACTTGTCAATGTAAAGTTAAAAGATAACCAAAATGACCTTCTTTACATTAAGGAATTGGAAATTCTTGATGAGTTTATAATATATGCTTAGCATGTTTAAGAGATTTATCGCACTAATATGAATCATCAACAATATAAAACCACTATAATAAGATCTTTTATTATTTGAGATAAATTATTGTTGCAATTCGGGAGCCCAACCATATGATTTAATGATTATAAACATTATTGAATTATTTATTTACTTATTCATGCATCACATTTTGGATATTTATTTTTGTGTGCTACAAGTCTTTCAGGTACAACATACACCAAGCAAAGATTGAAGAACCGACTAGTGTAGGATTATCGTAAAAGTTAGTCTATATGTTATAGAGTATGTATTTTTTGTTGTGCATGAATCTATTTTTGTATTAGATGTATGTTGGCTTAGCAACCATGCATACATAAATGAGGGGGTTTAAATTGAATGTTTTAATTTTTTTTGTTAATTGTACTGTATTATCTGTTCAAACATAAAATAATTAAAATTTTTAATTAAGTGAGATTAATTATAATTAGCCAATAACTAATTGTATTATATAATCTATACATCATAATGATTGATCACGTATAATAAGAAACCCCACCATCAAATCTTGGATACTTCAAATAGCTAGATAAATATCAAAATAGAACATTAAACTCATCGTATTATATGAAATGATTCATAAAGTATGATATTAATTATACATGCCTAATTTAAGTCTGATAATTAAGGAATCAAATTAGATCTGAATTAACTATAGATCAATCTATATGATTCATAAATCGTACAGTCAGGTCACCTGAGAGCTCTCTAGACAAACTTTTTTTCTTCTTGTATGGTCTGACAATCAGTTTAAACTAATCATATTATATGATCCTAGAATTGTCCTATATGATCAGAGGCGGTTTAATTAAAAATTAAGTTTTTGAGAGCCCACTTTATATATTTATTTGTAACTTGAGAGAATAGGTTTTTAAGCATCCATAGAAGTCTTCCTTCTATAAGAGAGCTCGAAGAGAGACAATAAAGAAAAAGGAGAGAGAGAAGGTGAGGTTGAGAGAGGGAAAAAAGTCTTGACGGTGTCATGTGAGTGTGAGGGGGTTCACACGATAGCTTTGGCTTACTTGCTCTCTGGGTCCTTTGATTTCTATTTGTGTAGAGATTTTGGAGTAGAGTTCTTAGAGGGAGTCTTTGGAGAAAAATTCTCTCACTAGCAAAGTTGGAATTATAGCTGGGCGTGGAAGTGAAATGAGGTGTCAGCATCTCCCCACACTTGAGTGAGAAGGAGTTTCAGAATCTTAGCCAAGTTGAGGAGTTGAGAGGAGGGATTAACATCTCTATTGGGATTGTAGTCAAAAGGAGGGACAGTAGCTCCGTTAGCCCAAAGAGGCTAGAGGAGGAGATTCTTAGGGTGTGAAGAGTTTGTAAGGCTGATTCTCCACCAGGTCAAGAGACATGTGCTTCTCCACCTAGCTTTGTATTAAATGAGAGATGTGGATAGTGCAAATCCTAAAGAGGATGTCCTTAGGGAGTGGGCATAGGTCAATTTGACCGAACCACTATAAACCTCAATTTACATTGTCCTACTTTTCTACACTTTACTTTTCCCATAATTTATTTTTTTTACACTCCAGTGTTGATTTGGTTTTCTTAAAAGGAGTTATTTTAGTGAATTACATTGGATAAAGCTTGTTTTGAATATTAGTAAATAAAATAAATACAATTATATTTTTTCCTTCAATAAATTTATCCTTCTAGAAAATTGTTTTCTACAAATAAAAAAAAAACAAAAAAAAATTCTTTGTTGTTTTAGTCTTTATTTTAGAATTATTTTTTTTTAATTAATTCCTTTTCATATTAAATTAATTTTTAAGATATTTTAAAAGATTTTAATTTTTTTAAAAAGAACCAATTCACCCCCTCTTGGTGTGCTATAAGCACTTTCAATTGGTATCTGATAGATGTTCTCACTATTTTTATAATTCAATATCTTGAGTAGATCCAATGGCACAGTTTGATAACCATAACACTTCAAAAGGTTTTTCAATAACTTGATATCCACTATTTGATAATATACCCTTTAATTTCAAGAAAATTCATATGTCAACGTTGTTACGATTAATTAGTTTTTGCATGTGGCACATGATACAATCAGAATATTCTTTACCATTTTGTATTTTGAATGGACTAAAATTAGAAATACCCTTTACTGAATGGTATTTAGATGACCAAGAATTTGCACAACTTTATACTAATTATTTGAACTGTTTCTTTTCTGCACTTAAATCTAAAGATTAAATGAGTATTTCTATATGCATAAGTGGTAAGAAAGTATGGGACAAATTTTGCATTACCTATGAAGGCACTAACGAAGTTAAATAGTCACACTTGAATTTGTTGTAACATTAGTATAAAATTTTTTACATGAAAGCTACTGAGTTCATTTCAGATATGTATACTAGGTTCACTAAAATCATCATATCATTCCATGCCTTAGGTAGAGAGATTTCAAATAAAAAAAAGCTAATAAAATCATACATTGTCTACCTAAATCATGGGATGCTAAATAAAGTTTATATCTTAATTAAAGGTCTATTGATAATCTTCTTGGCCCTCTAATTACAAACGAGCAAAATGTGAGTCAAAGACACATAGATGTAGGTGAACGAAGGAAGGAGCAAATAGTAGTGCTAAAGGATGATGACATAGACTATAGCAATTCAAGAGCTGATGGAAGTGTTAACACTACATTAATGATATGATAATTTAAAAGCTTCCTAAAATGCAAACACATGTGCCACTTTGATAAAAATATAGGTAAAATTATAAAATATAATAAGTTTTCCTCTAACATTATTTTATTTGAGTGTAGGAAGCTAGGACATGTTAGATCTGATTTCGCTAACATCAGGAGAGACCCAATTAAGGATAAGGGTGATGAAAAATCAAATTCAAAGAAGGGAAAACAAAAACTTCAAAAGGCCTTCTAGGAAAACTCTGAATAAGACTCATTTGAAACTAAACCAAAAGAGGATGTAACCAGCTTATGCTTAATGGAAAAAATATAATGTTGGTACCTTCGACAGTGATGGGAATGTCATTTAATATATGATGAATTTTTCTCTTTATTTGAAAAATTGTTTGATTTGTATATAAAATTTAAAAAGTAACACTCACAGCTCAAAAGAGAATATTCTATTTTAAAAGTTGAGCATACCAACTTAACTAATAATTTTTCTATTATAAGAAGTGAGCATATCACATTAGATGAGAATTTAGAATCATTAGCTGAAAAACATGTTGCTTTAGAAAAGGAGCATGTAGCATTAAACAAAAAAACATTTTGCATTAGGAAAAAAGCATGATTCCTTGAGTGAAGAGCATACTAAGCTAGAAGAAGCATTCAAAAAATTGGAAGAGCTAGCTTTAAAATGAATAACAACAAGAAAGAAGCATTAGTTCAACTAAGCATTAAAATAATTGCAAATGAACACTTAATTAAAAAGAACACTTTTCTAAAACAAAATGCACTCAAGCCTACACACTCTAGGAATCCACAGCCTAGAACACGTATATCATCCTTCTCTAGAAAGAGAACTAATTCCCCATTTAGACTAGTAAATCTATTTCGAGGGATTAGGTGCTATTCTTGTTGGATACTAGGACATATTACTCACACTTGCACACTCTAAATACACCATATAACACATATGATATGGAGGCCCAAAACTTCACTAGCATAATATAGCATTCTTACATTCAAGTATAAGTGGGACTCAAATCCACTTGGGTTCCCAACTTAATATATAATTGTTTTGTAGGTATGCTCTCACAAAGGTCCAGAGAGAACATATAGTTCCTAAATACTGGATGCTAGTGTTATGATTTGTGCAAATCAGTTCGTTCAAGTGAATTTTGATACAAGTTATTTTTGATGATTAGCAAAGCTTATTATTTGTTTTAGTTTTATCCTAACAAATATTGGAGTTTCTTTTTTTGTGTACTAACATATTTTTCATGAAATTCATACTTCAGACTATTGAAGACTTTAAGTTAATTTGTTAATGTTCATTATAAGTGAAGTCTGTATTTTTTTTATTTTTCTTGAGTTTGAGAGAGTGTGATAGTAAGTTGGATAATTGTTCACACACACACTGGGGGAGTGAAAGCTTAATTTTTAAAATAAATCATACTGTACGATATGTGATCGTACGGGACGATCTGTGTTATTTGTCCTCCACAATGAACCTGCCTGGCTGAAAATTTTTCTTCTAAGTATTATTTGTACAGTATGAAATGGACTTCGTACAGAAGGTTTTTGAGGTACGAACGGCTCGGTTTGAGGTTTGTACTAGATCATACGGGACGAACCATTCAATTTTTGAACTATTCATACAGTACAAAATATACTTCGTACAGAAGGTTTGGAGGCACGAACAGCTCAGTTTAAGGGTCATACTGGATCATACGAGACGAATCATTCAATTTTTAAACTGTTCGCACAATATAAAATATACTTCATACAGAAGATTTTGAGGTACGAACGGCTCGGTTTGAGTTTCATACTGGATTGTACGGGATGAATCATTCAATTTTTGAACTATTCATATAGTACGAGATATACTTCATACAGAAGGTTTTGAGATATGAATGGCTCAATTTGAGGTTTGTACTATCTCGTACGGGACGAACTGTTTAATTATTTGAACTGTTCATACAGTACAAAATATACTTCGCATAGAAGGTTTTAGGGTACGAACGGCTTGGTTTTAGGTTCATACGGGATCGTACGGGACGAACCGTTCAATTTTTTGAACTGTTCATACAGTACGATATGCGATAGTACGGGATAATCGTATAGCATAAAACTTGAAATTTTTAATTTTTGGACGGTTTTTCTTATCCATAGTACTTAAAGGTCCTAAAAACTGACTTGTAAAGATTCTTCTAAGAAATTTCTTCTTGAGTGAAAGGGAGAGTGATTGGAAGAGTGTTTGGGAGTGAGTTTTGTGAGATCTTCGAAGAGGAAATTATGAGGGGATTCGTAAGACTATCCAAGTGTGAGGATCTCATTATTTGTACTTCAAGTTTCTTCCCAATCTCCTTGGAGGCTCTTGCAAGAAGATTGTTCAAGAAGGCTCTGGCTCTCTACTGTCACCAGGAGGGTGAAAAGGATGATGGTTCTCTGCCACCACCCAAAGGTTGTGAAAGGATGGGTGGGTTCTCTACCACACTAGGAGGGTGTGAAAGGACGAGAGGGTTCTCTGCCTACACCAGAAGCGTGTGAAAGGATGAGAGGGTTCTCTGCCTATACCAAGAGGGTGTGAAAGTATGAACGGGTTCTCTGCCTATACTAGGAGGGTGTGAAAGGATGAGAGGGTTCTCTGCCTTCACTAGGAGGGTGAAAAAGGACGTCGGTTCTCTGCCGCACCGGGATTTGGTGGAAGAGAGTTTGCAAAGGCTTCTCCGCCTTACTGTGGGGACTAAAGGAGAGTCACTTTGAGTTAGTAAAATACCTAAAGAAGGAGTCTCTAGGGAGTGGATGTAGGTCATGTTTGACTGAACCACTATAAATCTGGTGTTCTCTATTCTTGTTTCTTTTTATTTTTCTACATTATTATTTTTACGCACTTTATTTTTTCTATGGTTGAAAAAGTAGTAAATTTATATCTATTTGTACTATATGAACTGAAATCATACAGTACGATTTGCTTTAATTTTTTGAATAAAAATTTTCCAAAATTCCAAGAGAATTTTTAAAAGCACCAATTCACCCCCCTCTTGGTTAGCCTACGGACGTAATCAATAGGTCTAACAACCTATTCGCACTTTTAGCTAGAGGTACATTACTAGAGATCAAAAGAAATTCATCATACTAAAGGCCAGGAGTAGAGGTAAAGTCACTTTCGGAGATAACACTACCATGAAGGTATTGGGTGTAAGTAAAATCGGTAAAATTGATAGCTTTTACTATTAAAAATGTTTTAGTAGTTGAAGGTTTAAAACATAACTTGTTAATACTTATCCAACTATGTGAAAAAGGTTTTATTAAAAAATTTCTTCTGACAAATGCTTAATCATGTTTAATGGAAAAACTATTTTGGAAGGAATGCATATGAATAACATTTATATGCTTGATTTAAACTATTTTGCCAAATCATGTGATATTTCTTATTTGAAAACTGCTATTGTTGAGTCGTGGTTATGGCATAGAAGGTTCTGTCACTAACATGGAAATACTTAGAAAATTTACTCAACTTGATTTAGTTAGAGTAATTCCAAAATTAAAACACTCTAAAGATCATCTATGCGAAGTAAATTATCTAAGAAATAATCAAAATCATATTTTTACTCAATCAAAGATATAGTAACCACAAGACCTTTAAAAATTCTTCATATGGACTCGTTTGGACCTATTAGTATAGCAAGCTTAGAAGATAAATCATTCGGATTTGTTATTGAGAATGATTAGTTTAGATTTACCTAGGTAAACTTTTTGGGAAGTAAAAGTGACACTTTTGAAGAATTTAGAATATTTTCTATTTGGATTCAATGAAAGACTAAATGTTCAATGGAGGTGAGTTCAAAAATGATAAGTTTAAATTATTTTGTTAAGAGTCAGAAATAGAGCATAATTTCTTAGCCCACAGAACACCACCACAAATTGGAGTATATGAAAGAAAAAAATAGAACCTTAGTAGAGACTGCTAGGGCAATGTTAAGTGAATATAGCTTACCTAAATATTTCTTGGTGGAGGTAGTTAACACTTCTTGCTATGTGTTGAATAGTGTAAACTTAAGATCCAAGCTCAATAAAATACCTTATGAACTACTAAAGGGAAGGACACCAAATTCATCACATTTGTATGTATTTGGTTGGAAATGTTTTGTGTTTAATAATGGAAAATCTTACATAGGAAAATTTGATTCTATAGTAGATGAAGCTATTTTCTTAGGATATTCCTCAGTAGGAAAAGCCTATAGGGTCTTAATAAAAGGAACTTAGTTGTAGAGGAATCCACCAATATGGTGTTTGATGAATCATATAGAATTATTAAAAGTAGGATAGATGATAATGAGAAAGTTGATATAAATCATGGAGTAGAGACTGTTGATCTAGAAAATCTAGTAGAACCTCAGTATCCATTGCCTAGATAATGGAGGTACTTATTTAGTCACCTCAGAGAGCTCATCTTAAGAGATCCATCTATAAGGATTAGAACTAGTCAAGGTCTTAGGAAGGAGATTAGCCACACAACATTTTTTTTGATGATAGAACTCACTAGTACAAATCAAGCTTTGTTATAAATTCTAAACTTTGGTCATGCAAGAAGAGCTTAACAATTTCATTAGAAATGATGTTTGGGAGTGGGTTAGTAGACCCATGTATTAGAGTATAGTTGGTACCAAATGGATTTTTAAAAATAAATTAGTATTAAAGAATAAGGCTAGGTTAGTGGCAAAGAGATATAATCAAGTAAAAGAAATTAATTTTGAAGAGACTTTTGTCCCGATAGCTAGGTTAGAGGCTATAAGAGTGTTGTTAGCCTTTTGTTATTTTATAGGTTTTAAGTTAAAACAAATGGATTTTGAAAGAGTTTTTCTAAATGGTGTAATAAAAGAAGATTTTTATGTAAAATAACCCCTAGGTTTTGAGAATTCTGCCTTTCCCAATCATTTTTAGAAGCTTAAGAAAGCACTTTATAGGCTGAAGAAAGTACCTAGGGCTTGGTACGGAAGATTAAGAAACTTTATAATAGGGAAATCATTTATTAAGGGTAGTGTAGACTCCACTTTATTCCTTAAAAAGGTTAGAGAATATATACTCGTAGTATAGATTTATGTTGATGACATTCTCTTTGGATCCACAAATGATAATCTATGCGATAAATGTTTTCCACTATGAGTAGTGAGTTTGAAATGAGTATGATGGTTGAGTTAACATATTTCCTTAAGTTTAATGTTAAACAAAGAGATGATTAATGTTTTTCTATGCATAAGGCTTCAAGCTGATCCTAAAGAATCCCATATGATTATAGTTAAAAGAATTTTAAGATATTTCATAGGCATACAAAACTTAACCATTTGATATCCTAGGAATAACTTTACTTTTGACTTAGTTGGATACTCAAATTTGAATTTTATTGGATGTAGAGTTGATAGAAAAAGCACCTCAGAAACCTACTTGTTCATAAGACAATCTCTAATTTCCAGGTCCAGTAGAAAGCAAAACTTTGTAGCCATGTCCACCATAGAAGCAGAATATGTAGCTGTAGGAAGTTATGTTGCCCAAGTCCTTTGGCTAAAGAAACAACTTCTTGATTTTAGATTATCTGTAACTCTCCCTATCATGTGAGATAATACTTGTGCAATTTGTATCTCAAAAAAACCTATTCAACATTCCCACATTAATCACATAGATATTAGACATCACTTCATTAGGCATCATGTAGCTAAGGGCAATATAGAATTTCTACATGTTGATACTAAAAACTAATAAGCAAATATCTTTACCAAACCATTGAAATTTGATAAGTTTAGCAAGCTTAAGACTAGACTTGGTATCATTGACATAAGTGCTTAAAAAAATTAGGGTGTTTGTATGTTAGTTGTGATTGCGTGTATATTTTTTTATTTGTTATTATGAGTATATCATGCTGTGCATATTTGTTTGTGTTTATTATATATGTTTTCTATTGTGTGGCTGTTTGTTATTTGTAGTGTGTTTGATTATACCTGTTTTTCTATGTAATGTAGTTTGTCTATAGTTCCTCTTTTCAGTGGTGTCAAAATAGGGAATAGTGAGTGTATTGATTGTACTATTTACTATTTATTAATACACTTTTTTATCCATTTGGCATTTGTATGTTGTTATGTGCTTATTAAAAGAAGGATGAAAAATAATGAAAATTATAAATTAAAAATATATGAGTTTGTCATTCAAAATTAAAAAAATAAAAATAAAAAATTAAAATTAAAGATTTTCTCAATTATTAAAAGAAAGCACTTAGTGAGGGAGAGAACATTGTAGGAAATAAAAGTTTAAGCTTACAAATTCAATTTCTAACTTACAATATTTTTCATTATCAAAAAGGGAAATATTATTGCAATATAGGAGCCCAACTATATTTTGATGATTACAAATATTATTGGATGCTTTATTTACTTATTCCTATATCACATTTTGGATATTTATTTTTATGTGCTACTAACCTTTTAGGTACAACATACACCAAGCAAGAATTGAAGAACTGACCTATGATAGTGTAGCATCAATATAAAAGTCATTTTATATGTTATAGAGTCTATATTTTTCATTTTGCTTGAGTCTATCTCTATATTAGGTGCATATTTGCCTAGCAACCATGCACACACACACATAAGAGGGTTAAAATTAAATGTTTTTATTTTTGTGTTAATCGTATTATAAGATTAAGCATGTATCAATATACTTACAATGCCTGTCTTTGATACTAAATTTTTAGGGGATGTACTATACTCCAAGTACTAACACCTTTATCCTAACTAGTGCAACACAATGATGAGACTTATAATTTAAATCTCAATTGGGACCTACGTAGCCCCAACCAAGATTTATCACCCTATTCAAAAAGGGGTACTAACTAGAACTCCACCTAGCATCTTAAACATATGAAGTCCAGCCTTATGCAAATACATGAGTGGTGGGGAGGTATAGAAGAGGAATCAGACTTAGGCCTAATCATGAATGGTACTATATTAATCTAATGGTGAAATATCTCCCTATGTGATAAACTAAAATTTATAAGCTTAAATTAGGCTATTCATGAGGGTAAGGCCAATAAAAATTAGTCAAGAGCCACCATGTGAAAGTTCGATAGGGATGTTAAGCCCTTATGAACTCGTCCCGAGGCTAACCAAGAGGGGGGGTGAATTGGTTATTTAAAAAAAAAATTCGTGAGCAATAGGAAAGATCGTTTGATAATTTACAACGGAAACAAGTAAACATAATAATGAAAAGATCAATCACAAATTTCATCCAAGTAGATAATAACAGAAAAGTAAAGTGCAGAAAATAATCAGAAAGAACATACCAGATTTTATAGTGGTTCGGTCAACATGACCTACATCCACTCCCCGGAGCCTCCCCTCCGGGTATTGCACTAACACTAAGTGACTCTCCTTCTACTCCCACAGCAAGGCAGAGAAGCCTGTACAAAAACTCCTTTCCACTAACACGATGAGGAAGAGAACCTAAACTCCTTTCACTTCCTCCTGAAGCAGGCAGAGCACCTAGACTCCTTTCGCTTCCTCCTAAAGCGGGCAGAGAACCCGAATCTTCTTGCGAACGATCCTCCCATAGAGACACTTGACAAGACTCAAGATGATGAACAGAGAAGATGACTCAGATCCTTACTTGGAGCAACCTTTTTGAATCCCTCATAAACTCCCCCTCACAAGATCCTCTCTCTCTCCCCCAAGCTCTCTCTCTCTCTCTCTCTCAAGATTTTCTCTGGAAAGAAAAGTGGCAAAAGATTTTTCTTGTTCAAAGAAAAAGACCTTAAATAGGAGGGCTAAAAAAATGCCATAAATCTCAATTGGTAGTCAAAGATCATCCAGGACGATCGGTTGATCTTCCTGTACGATCAGTTCAAAATCACATGTAACAGCCTAGACGATCTGGATCCTCTGGACGATCATTTGACAAAATTTGTTCAGATCATCCCGAATGATTCTGTGATCGTCCTGGATGATTAGTGTAAATCATGAATTTTGTCCAGAAGATAGCTCTGGTTGTCCAAGGGAACTTGTGCTGGATGATCTCAAAATGACTTGATCGTCCAGGACGATATGTCTATCGTCCTATACGATTAGTTCAAAAATGATAAAATCTATCTCCCCCTTTTGACATCATAAAAAGGAGGAGGAACAAACAAAATAACACAAATAAGAAATATCACAACACAGAAAACAAATAAAGAGGGAGATCCTGATCAGAAGGAGGAGGTGGTGGTGGCTGAAAGTAGTTGTGAATGGTGGCAAACTGCTCACCAATCCAGGCTATGTCCTGGTCGTGCTGCTGATGTTGGTGAGTCACGTCGAGAAAATAAAACTAAAAACAACAATTTTTTTTTTGAATCGATCAGCTCCAGTAAATCAAAATTTTCTCCTGATTTTTAATTAAGAAACCAATAAGAAGAAGATCGACAATGTTAAAATCCAGAAAAGTTGGAAAATTGACTTTCGTAACTCCTACCAAGGACACCTTACATGTTCAAATTCATTTCAAATGAAAGTCTAATTCAGAAGAAAAGAAATTAGATTCGAAAAGAGTTCCTTTCAAGCCTCGTTCTCGAAAAATATCTGATATAATAGTATTACAAAGTAAGGAATCAGAAATCATGATTTTTTATCTCAAGCTTTTGAAAATATTAAGTGGCGCATGGATTTCTCTAAGATATTTAAACATCTAAAAGGGAAGAAAGCTTATTTCTTTATGGGCTCATTTTGTGCCTCTTTTTCAATTTATTTGGCGCTTTGCACATCTTTTGATTTTTGATACACTTTGTGTATCTTTCTAGTTTGGCGACATTATGCATCTTTTCAGCTTTGGGCTCATTTTGTGCCACTTTTCATTTTGGCGCTCTTTGCGCATCTTTTGTAAGCTTGCTTCTTTTCATAATCGTTAAAGAATCTCAGTTGTGAGATTACCTTCCAAACATAAAAAATGACAAAACTCACTCTCTATAATAAGAAAGAGTAATTCACAAAATAAAAACCATACATCATATGTTAAGTGCAGTCACTTGATTAAGAAAAATATAACACTGATTCAAAGCTTTGAAAACACTATTCATATGAGATAGATTATTGTAGGAAGATAAAATAGATCTCTATTTCAAAAACTAACTTTTTAATTTTGAAGAAGAGTTTTATCCAAAAGAAATAATATACCATTAAAGGGAGTTAGAGGAAGAGAAACAATCATCAACATTTCTTCCTTTTAACAGATTTAGAGGAGTCAATCATTGCTTACAAGCTTCCAAACAAAAATAAGGCAAAACTCTCAGTCAGAAATCCAGTTTATCAGCAGTAGTGAGTAGTGATTTGAGTTTGAAAGGAATAAAAAAGTAAATCAAGAACAAGTAGAAAATTGCATCAAAATAAATACTCAAATCAGAAAAATAATAAACAATAAAAGGAAATCAACCGTGAGTAAAAATAAAACAGGAAACAGATAATTAAATCAAAAGACTAACAGAAACAAAAGAAAATAATCAAACTCAGAAATCATCAGTCATCAGAATCATGCATTTATATCAATCACACCCAATTTAGTCCTCAAAATGCTGAATGAGTCAAAGGCCAGTGGTTTAGTAAATATGTCAGCCAGCTAATTTTTAGTTGCTACATGATGTAGCTCAATGTCCCCTTTTATAATATGATCCCTAATGAATTTATGCCTTATATCAATGTATTTGGTGCTAGAATGTTAAATTGGATTCTTAAAAATGCATATGGCACTAGTATTATCACACATAATAGAAATTGTGCCAACAGGTAATTCTAAATTTAAAACTTGTTGCTTCAACCAAAGGACTTGGGCCATACAACTTCCTAAGGTAATGTACTCAGCTTCAGCAGTGGAAAGTGCAACTAAGTTCTATTTTCTACTGGACCAGGAGATTAAAGACTATCCTATGAATTGGTAAGTTCCAGAAGTGCTCTTTCTATCCACCCTACACCCTGCAAAGTTAGAATCAGAATATCCAATAATATCAAAAAAAGTGTTGTGCCTAGGGTACCAGATTCCTAGGTTTGGGGTCCCTAAAAGATATCTAAGAATTCTCTTAACAGTAGTCAGGTGAGACTCTTTAGGATCAGCTTGAAACTTAGCACAAAGATAGACACTAAACATAATATCAGGTCAGCTAGCAGTCAGGTAAAGTAGTGATCCAATTATTCCCCTAAACTTCTTCTGATCAATAGATTTTCTATTTGAATCATTATCTAACTGAACAGTAGAACTCATGGGAGTATTGATTGGCTTAGCTTTATCCATTTCATATTTCTTCAAGATGTCCTTAGTGTATTTTGATTGATTCAGAAAGGTTCTATTATCCATTTGCCTTATGCTAAACCCTAAAAAGTAAGACAATTCTCCCATCATACTCATCTCAAACTCTTTACTCATTATCTTAGAAAAGTCATCACATAAATTTTTATTAGAAGATCCAAAAAGTATATCATCAATATAGATCTGGATAATGAGTAGATCATCTCCCACTTCCCTAAGAAACAGGGTGGTGTCTACGTTCCCCTTAACAAACTCTCCTTATAGTAAGAATGTGCTAAGCCTCTCATACCAAGTTCTGGGTGCCTATTTCAATCCATATAAGGCCTTTTTTAATTTATAAACATGATTTGGATATTGGGAACTCTCAAAACCTGGGGGTTGCTCTACAAAGACATCCTCTTTTATTACCCCATTTAAAAAGGCACTCTTGACATCCATTTGAAATAGCTTAAATCCCTTATAACAGGCAAAGGCTAGTAGCACCCTGATGGGTTCCAATTTAGCTACAATGGCAAAGGTCTCCTCAAAATCAATCCCTTCAATTTGATTGTACCCCTTAGCCACCAATCTTACCTTATTCCTAACCACCACACCAGAATCATTCATTTTATTCTTAAAGACCCACTTGGTTCCCACAATACTTTGATTCCTAGGTCTTTCTACTAACTCTCAAACATGATTCCTTAGAAATTATTTCAATTCCTCCTGCATAGCTAAGATCCAAAACTCATTAGAAAGGGCTTGATTGATGTTGGGGGGTTTAATCATTGAGATAAAGGCAGAATGGTTTACTTCCTTCCTAAGTCCATGCCTAGTCCTAACACCTTCAGAAGGGTCTCCTAAGATCAGTTCTTTAGGATGACTCGAAGAATATCTCCAATCTCTAGTCAAAGTGTATTGAGGCTCTGCCCTTTCCTCCAGATTTGCATTTTTAACTTCTTGGGTAATCTCTCCTACATCTTCTTCTTCCATAAGTCTCCTTAGGATCAGATTCATCAAACAACACATGAGTTCTTTCCTCCACCACCAATGTCCTCTTATTAAACACCCTAAAGGATTTCCCCACACTAGAATAGCCTAAGAAAACTCCATCAAATTTGGGGTCAAATTTTCCTAAGGATGATTTCACATTATTCAGAATGAAAATCTTACAGCCAAAGACATGGAGGTGGGACAGGTTTGGAGTTATACCCTTAATGATCTCATAAGGTGTCTTATTCAAATTGGCTCTAACATTCACCCTATTCAGCACATAACAGGTAGTGTTCACCGCTTCAGCCCAAAAGTATTTTGGAAGTGAAAACTCAGCAAGCATGGCTCTAGCTGCTTCCACTAAGGTCATGTTCTTCCATTCAGCTACCCTATTCTGCTGAGGGGTCCTTGAAGCTAAAAAATTATGGTTAATCCCTTGCTCCTCATAGAATGTTCCAAATCTCACATTTTCAAACTCCCCGCCATGATCATTATGAATAGTCAAGATCTCACAACTAACTTCCTCTAAATCCAAGTGGTGAAAGATTTAAACTCATCAAATGACTCAGATTTATATGACAGAAATTTAATCCAAGTGAACCTCGAGTAATCATCAACAATCACAAATCCATAGACTTTCTCCCTTAAGATGGCAGTGCTAATGGGTCCAAAAAGATCCATGTGAATGACTTCTAAAGGTCTAGAGGTGCTGATGTCCTACTTGCTTCCCTAATTAATAGGCATCACACAGGTGGTCCTCAGTGAACTTAAGCTTAGGGACACCTCTAACTAAGTCCTTTTGGGTGACTCTCCTAAGGGTTTTCATACTAGCATGACATAATCTCCTGTGCCACAACCAAGACTCATCAGTAGTAGTTTTTAAGAAAATTGAAACATCAGCTTTAAAGCAACTTACATCCAGCATGTAGACATTATTGATCCTTTGTCCCTATAAAATAATTTTATCATTTAAGCTTCTAATGCAGCAAGTGGGCAGGAATTTAATATTTTATCCTTTATCACAGAGTTGACTGATGCTCAGCAAGTTGTGTTTCAATCCATCTATAAGAAAAATATTATCAATAATGAAATTCTTTGAATCACCAATTATACCTACTCCTACCACCCTTTCTAGTGGTGTTGTCTCCAAGTGTAACCTTGCCTCCAGCCTTGGCCTCCAACAAAATGAATTGATTTGCATCTCCAGTCATATGTCTTTAACATCTGCTGTCTAGGTACCACATGCTCTCATGAGGTCTTGTGTGAGAGCGCACCTATAAAATCATCAAACGTCAGATTTGGGAATCCAAACAGGTTTGGGTTCCTTCTTATGAAAAGAAGAATGCAATGCATATCTGCTATGCTGTGAAGCATGCAATTTGGGCCACCACACCCAATGTGTACTATGGTGAACAGTGCATGTGTGGGAGATTGTCCTAACATGCCACAAGAAAAATATCTAACACAAGGAAAAGGGTTAACTAATCTATGTAGGTGATAGTGTGTATTCCTAGGTTTGAATGAAACATGCTTTGATAACTTTGAAATAGATTCTTCAAAAGGTGGAGGTGCATAAAATTGTGCAAAAGTAGGAGGTGTTTCATTTTTCTCAAAAGCACTAATTTTTACTTTTAGAAATTTATTCTCCTTTTTAAGACTTACAATTTCAAAATTTAATACTCCCTTACTACTCTCCATGTCACATGCCATGTTGTCTAATTTTTTAAAAGCTCTTTCTAAATCAACATGCGAGGTTTTCAATGAATCATGCTTAGTAATCAGATCAGAATGCTT